>OY731402.1:7425170-7514634 GCA_963425845.1 Sphenostylis stenocarpa
CACCTCTTGTATTGAAGAAAAGGACAAGTGTACAAGCCTTAAACATCAAATTCTTGATCTTCAATAACAATTTCAAGCCTCTAAATCCAAAGTTGAGGAACTTTCTAAATTCAATAATACTCTTGCAGAGGAATCTTCAAGCCTAATCTCCTTGTTCAAGAGTATTACTTTGGATTTGAAAGATGACTTACTTAAGTTCGCTGATAACAAGCAACAAGCTTTTGTGTCAAGTTCTTGAGAGACTATAATTATAAAGTTTAATAAATTTCGATCAAAGCATAATGTATAAAACTCTTTCACTTTTTATTAAATATTATTTTGTTCACTTTGATTCAACATCCTTTTCATCTACTTATAATTATATATGATAGGATCTAAATACCTTTAAATATTTACCATTTATCAATAAACGTAATTGTCCATCGTAACAATTAACCGTAACAAAAACATTATTTGATAATGCTTTAGCGATCTCAAAGGGCTCTTACTATTTCGTAGACCACTTTCCAAAATAATTCGATTTTTTATCCATAGGAAAAATAATTTTCCATATGAAATCTCTTACTTTAAAGCATTTATTTATTGTTTGCTTATTGTAAGACTTAGCAATTTAATTCCTCTGGTGCAATATTTGTTTTAAAACATTAATTTTATCTAATTCATTCAATTCATCAAACATCTTATGCCTTGATGTAAGTGATTCTTCAAATCCTAAAGGTCAATGATCATAAATACAATTTAGCTTAACTTCACTGCTTACTAAACCGTTGACACTAACTACTATCGACAAGAGTGACTTATTGACTTTTTCCTTATCACTCTTGATAATTTCTTGGGTTTTCTTTGATCTGGGTTGATCAACATATGTTTGTAATTGAACCAAGAAACTTGAGTAACAAGATTCAATCATTCTCCTTGGCCAATTCGAGGCTGACCTCCTTTCCAGTAAAAATCATTTTTCGGGATTCATCTCAACAAACCATGATTTATGCATATGTTGTAGTCTCGAACATGGACGCCTTTGTTAATGTTAAGCTTTTTGTCGCAAAAAAAAAATCGTTATGGGACAACGAAAATATGTTTCTAAACAAAAAAAATGGAGTTGTTACCAATGTTTATTTTAAGAAAATTATCGAAAAAACCTTTAAAAGAAGAAAAAAATTGGGTCTCAAAACAAAGATTGGATCCAATAGTCGATTATGTGTAGGAAGGTATTAAAACGATTACCTTTAAAACAATTACTTTTAATCAGATGTGAAAAAATTTAATATCTATAAATTTGAAATTAAATATTGTTATTTAAATTAAAATATAATATATTTTATAACTTTTAGCTCGACATAGATTATCTCTTTGTTCTTATATATACCTAAGTACAATTGAGAATCAAAATGATGTAATTCTTTCAATAGAAAAATATTTGTGAATAATTTATTTTAATCTATTTGTGTTACTAAGTTAAAAGTATGCTTAAAATTATAAAATTATGTACTAGTCAAATTAAAAGTACATGATTAGCATTTTTATAATTTAAGTAATAATTAAATTAGAAGAACATCTAAAGTAGTTATTAATATATAAATATTTTAAATTATCAAATCTATCATCCTATGTAGGTTTAAAATATATTTTTTTAAAATTTTATTATAATCAAATCAAAAATACATTTGAAGTGATCATCATAATTTTATGTTAACCAAATTAGAAGTACATCTAAAGTGCTTAATTTTTAAAAAATATTTTGTTATAACTCTAATAAATTAATACTACATATTTAATAATAAAATAACATTTAAGGAGAGAAAATAATAATTATTAAAATTTAATTGTCAAATTACTAATAATGATTTACCAATTTAAATCCTTTTTAATAAAAGAAATTGAATCATATTTTTTTATTTTTATACTTAGAATTTAAACATAAAAAAACTCCAAAACCATTACTATTTAAAAAAAATTATATTGATCCTACAAACTCATTAGGCCCAATAACTAAAAAAAAGATTCATTTTACTATTTGAAACCCCACTTTACCATTTTCAACCCCAAAACCAAATAGAATTATTGAGCTTAATTTCGACATAACCCACTTCATTCTTAAAAAGGTATATGTCCACTCTCATTGACTTTACCTCAATTTTTAATCTTTCGTGTTCGATAGCATCTTGAATAAAATTCTTAAAATGTATACAATTATTAGTTCAGTGACCATATATATTATGAAACTTAATGTATTTTCTTCCTTTTCTTTGTTCTAAAGTGAACAATTTATGATTACCAATTAATTTTATTTGCTTATATTTTAACAAAATATCAAATATTTGATCAACTTTTTATACATTCAAATTATAAATTTTATTTGCCATTTTATCTAAAACTTCCCTTTTTTTAACATTTATAAGTATAAGATTCTCCTATTTTAAGTTCAGTGAGATTAATCTCCTCATTTCCACTTGAATCATCTACCTTGTTATAGAAATTGCTACTGAAAATCAATGAAAATGGTAATCTAAAATTGCTAAGAACTTCATTGAAATATTTTTTTGTGATCACAATATTTTTCACAATATAAGTATCTTAATACGATTTATTGTCACCTTTATTTGATCCTATTTATATTTATTATTTTATATAATAGCTAAAAATAAAAATCAAAACAAAATAAAAAATAAAAATATAAAAAAGGTTTCTCAAGTAATTGTTTTTATTTTTTTTAGTGGTTGCACTAACATATATGGATGATGCTATAACCCTTTATATCAAATCATAAAGTGGTAATTATTCTATATTTTTTCTTGATTTTGTAACTCCCTTTTGCTAACAACCTTCCCTCATTCAATATCTTGTTTCTAGTCTTCTAATCTTTTCAATTTCCTTTAATGGTTAACATCTTGATTTTCAATTCATATTCTCAACTTTAATATTCTTTCACACTAATTTTTTCGATCCATTTATAAATTTATAATATATATATATATATATATATATATATAAACTATTATATTGTATATAAATTAATAAATTATTAATCTTATTAGAAAGTAAATATGAGATATGTAAAAGGAAAGAGAAAAATAATACTTACGATGTTAATTTTAAAAAAATAATTACTTTTATATAAAAATATTGATATAGCATAGATTTTTTAATATTATTTTTTATTAATATTTTCAATTATTTAAATTTGATTAATTTTTATTTATATTAAATTTGTTTCATACAAATATTAGAATAATAAAAAATATATAATTAAAACATTATTTATTAAAATATTATAAATATGATACATGAAACTTTCTAAGTCTGTGGATAAACAATGTTTAGACACGCTTTTTTTAGTATAGAAATAAAGTTTGAAAGAACTTTAATTTTCGGTTATGACCATTCTTATTTGATTTTGGATAATTTTTTGAAATTATCTTTATTTTTAAATTTGGGATCAAAGTTCACTTTGTGAATGATAATCAATAATTTTAATTTTTTAATTTTCCAAACAATTAATAGTAGATTTTATTAATATTAAGAATAAATATAATTGTCAAAAATTTGTGTTAATTTAAATAAAATATTATATATAATTTTAAATCTATTTATTATTATTTTTACTGTTGTAGTATCTACTTTTGATTCTTCGGACATGATTCATTAGAGGGAGATGGTTCATTATGTTAAACTTAAGGTATATTAAGAAGTTAAATTTAAGGAATAAGATATAAGTTTATGTTTCTCATATCCATAGAAACAAATGTGCTGATATTATTTAAAATATGAGGATTTTGAATTTTTTAAGAATAGAAATCTTCTTGAGTATTTTATTTGGTTTAATAATTTTTTTTATTATAAGCACATGACGAAGGATAGGTTGTCAACTTAGTTAGGATTCTAATCCTTTGTTTATCGGTTAGAGTAAAAAAAAATTGAAACTTATTTTAGATTTTATGAGCAAAACAGCCCAATCCACCACAACCCACCATGTTAAAAGAAGAAAGAAACCATTAAAAATATTGACAAAGGGAAGAATCCCGATTTACCTTTCTTATTTAAAATATTGGATTTTATTTATTTGGCAAGTTGGTACTTTTTATATTTTTTTAGTGTAAACTTTTTTATTGATTATTTATAAATATGAGATGTTAATTTTGAATTCCCACGAGGTTCTCATCGAGATAGATATATTTGAAATTCGTGAAAAAATAAAATAAATTAAACAACTCAACTACATCTATAAATATTAATATTATATTAATTTAATTGATTATTTAATGGAATTTTATATACATAAAAAAAAGTTATCAAACAAAATTTTCCTAAAGAAAAAAATTACCCATTTAAATTCATACACCCGGGTAGTACATGTACGCACATGGCAGATTCATCAAGATCTATTCCAACCTCCTTTCTATCTGTTTCGGGTGGAAATTTGATCGATTTCGATTTTTAAGAGACTTTGATTCTAATCAAATTCCAACCACGCAGATTCTTTTTACTTAGGCTAGTAATTAATTTTCAATCGAAATGCGTATGAGAATCGAAAGCACTACAAATATCGAGAAAATGCTACTAATGGAATATGGTATGCAGAAGTATTCTTTTTGTATTTTTCTACTAGGAGATATCGAAAATAAAGAAAGCAGTAAAGTGTTGAATCGAAAAGCAGTGCAGAATATTAACTTTGCAAAGAAATGTAAAATGCGGAAACCTGAAACTTGCATTAAGTGTAAACGACAAAGAATCGAAATTTCAGAAATGTAAACAGCAGGAAATCGAAATTGCGTTAATATAAATGACAAGGAACTTAAACGCAGAAACTTAACTTTCATTAAAGGGAAATGACAAGGAATCGAAAATACAGAAACTTAAAGTCGCTAAACATAAACTGCATCAAAGTAAATTACCAAGGAAAATAAAGAAAGCGGTAAAGGAAATCAATGAACATGGAAATCCAGATCGCCAGAAACTTCATGATGTTTGTCGTTCTCCGGTAGACTTCTCACTAGTATTTCTGTTCTCTCTACCAATTTCCACCCTATTCCTTCATCTTTCGCTCTATTTATAAGGCATCCTTCAAGCAAGTAACCTCTTAGGAGCAGTTAACGAAAACTGCTATCACGTTCTGCGTGCACGTCTTTTTGCAGTTTTACTTCTAGCTCTACGGTTTAAAAACTGCATTCACGTTCCATGCATGAGGTAACTGCTCCCTTGACCTTCGACCTTTGCCACCGCTTACCATGTTCGATGTGCACGTCAACTGTTGCTCTCTTTATAACATAGGCAGGATTTCGATACATGGGTTAACCTTTCCCTCGATGTTGATTTCGGAATCTCGAGAACGTTGACTTGCCTTTGATTCCCCTTAACCTTAACATTACCTAATTCTAATTTCTCGATTTCATTCACTAACGGACATTAAACATTCTTCCTTCGATTCTCGATTCTAATTTTCGATTATATTGTTACATGGTCGTCGAACGTTTTTTCCAACTATCCTTCGATTTATCAGTTTTTTAATCAATCAAAATGGTTCTCGATTTTCGCTCCCCTTCGTTTTTCGATCCCTTTATCGATTTCTCACTAACAAAATGTCCCCTTGGAAGAATATAAATAGTTTCTGTTTATATTCTTTCAACATGATTCCCGCCTTTATGTTTGGAGGCCCATAATGACCTAGGGTTTAGGGTTTTTGGGGGTTTTTAGGGTTCACAGGGTTTTAGGGTTTTTCTACTTTATGTCATTTACACGTCAGTTCTGCTGTCTCACTGCACACGCCACATTAATTGCCCTTCGCCTCCGTCGCTTCCAGTACCCTAGGTAGTTTCCTTTAAACACTTTGTTGGCCTTTTACCCTTGTTTTTACGCGAACTTTTACTCCTCCTTTACAACTTCGTCTTCTACCTTGCATCTTCGTTCTCAACCTTGCACCTTGCACCTTCATCTTCTATCCTCTGTTTTCCTCTACTCTCCAGAAATGGCAACCTCTTCCAAATCTTCTGATTTTTCAGCCCCACCACTTCCCTCGTTGGCCTCTAGCCTGCTGGAGATTAATAACCAGAAATTTGCTCCAGTTCCTTTGATGGAGGAAGCTTCTCAAAAGATCGCTGAGACGCAGGTACTGATTCCTTACATTGCTGATGATGTAAATTTTGCTTTTGGGGGTCCTATCCGCTCTTGTGGCGGATCCTTTTCTTCCCTCAATTTTTCTTCAAAGAGCCAGACTCTCATTCATCAATCTGAAGTTCGAATTGATTTTTTAAACATTGTCTCTAAAGTATACCGAACGGGCCCCCCCCTCCAAAAAACCCTTGTATGTTAGGTGGTTTGATCGAGTAAAAACCAAGTTTGGGAACCATTGGAGAGACGTGGGGATTTTCGATTTTTTGCATCTGTCTCGATGTGATTTATCTCATTTAGATATGGCTATGTTTTTGTCTGCTATTCATCTATGGAATAAAGAACTGCATGCACTGGAACTCCCTTGTGGTCCCCTTTCACCCACTCTTTTCGAAGTCGCTGCAATTACCGGTTTAAAGCCCACAGGGGAGAAGTATTATAAGGGTGCTTACCCTTCGGATAATTCCCTAAGGTCCAAAATCGATTGGGAATCGAAAGCCTTTGGACATTTTCTCGAGAAACATTTTATCGATGATGCAACAGTGACTGTTTCTGATGAGGAGCACGTGGCCTTCTTGGTCTACTGGTTATGCACTCATGTTTTCTGCCCCCGATCTATCCAAATTTCATCCCACCTTTACAACCTTGCCTATCTCCTTCACACCGGCCAGCCTAGAATTTGTTTAGCCAAATTTTTGTTAGCCCATGTATATACTGCTTTTGATGAGGCTGTTGAGATTTTGAATACCCCCAAAGCTTCGGGAATATTTTCGGGCCCTATTTGGTTTATCCAATTGTGGCTGAATTTGATTTTTGAGAGTATCCTCCCCCCAACCTCTAACATCCCCCCAAGTGTAAATTTAGAGGGTGCTCGATTATCTTCTCGACATCCTCATTACAAACCTGACGAGACGACTTATCGTAAATACCTTAGGTTTTTGTTAACTAGGTTTCATTTTGATTCAACTTTGTCTCCTTTTACTGTGAATCTTGGACGAATAAGCGACCAACTTCGAGGACCAACATGGTTTAAATCGAGATTTCCTGCTCTTACTCCGGGGCTGCAGTCGGAATTGGTCGAAGTGTGGAGCAATTATTTGACTCAAGATGTGTTAGTATCGGGTTTTCAGTCAAAGGATCTTCAGCTAGTCACCTATTACCCTCAGCTTTTCTCGAGGCAGTTTGGTTTGAGTCAAGCCTTACCTTTTTTCCCCCTCGATACCTCCCCCAGGTCCAAGTTAAGTGAATCGACAATCGGACGGGAGCTCACCAAACTGATGCCCAAAACCCCGATGCATTTTTATCCTTACATTTTTTAGTCTAATTATTTATCAACTCTGGGATTCTCTCAATGGTGGGCCGATTGGTTTTCGAATAATCATGTTGATTTTGACGAAGTCCAACAAAAATTGACTGCTCATCCTTCTCTTGTGTTGCAGGACAAATCAAAGGCGAAGAAAGGTACACACTCTCACTATCTTCAAATATCTCGATTCGAGAATTTTTATCGAGTTTGTTACAACCCTTTGAAATTAGAATCGACCTTTTATGACGCTGTTATTTCCTTAGCCAATAAGATAGACACTAATCGATCCAACCTTAAAATAATCAATCCTCGAGGTAAAACCTCGTTTGAAATGTATTATCCCGATCCCCTTCCCACTTTCCCTACAGCTCCTTTTGGACTTGCCAAACCTCTAACTCATCCTAAATGGGTTCGAGAATTGAGATCCCTGAAAGAAACCCTTTATCCCAAGCCCAAAAACAAAGATATTTTTGTATCGAAATTGTCTTATTTCCCTTACCTAAATCTCCCTCAATGTCTTCTTCCTCCCTGGCTTGTACATATCGATCGAGTCAAGATTTTGACTCCATCACCTTTTGGTGAGATTTTGCTACCTCTTAGGAATATTTTTAGTTTTCTTTGTATTGCGAGTTAACTGTTTTCTCTTTTTTGACAGTTTCAAAATCCTCTAAGACTGTCGCCCCCGAGAAAGAGAAGGACAAGGACTGGGAGTCCTCTGATGAATCGGATCCATCGACCCTCATTAGGAAACGCAAACATTCTGCCACTATTTCATCTTCGAAAAAATCGAAGGTTTCTTTTCGATTTTTCATTGTCTTATTCATTTTTCTGTCTATAGCTGATTCACTTTGAATTCTCATACCTATTTCTTTGTCATTTATTTTCGATTTCTAATTTTCAGAAACAAAAATCGAAGAGTCCTCGATCCGTCCAGCCAACTACCATTAATCCATTATCAACGGACTCCAACACGGTCACTACAATGGGCCAAACAACACCCACCACACATTCAAGTCACGTAAGTCCCTTTTTTACACAATTTTTATATTCCTACATTTCGATAAGACCCATTACATGATTTCGACTCTCGATATTTTTCAGGATCATCCATCGGCGACTATATCGACAAATGTCGATTCTCAACTCCAATCATCAACACCTATTCCTGAGGTACAACTCTTAATTTTTCGTATGTTTATTTTACTTTTTATACATTTCCTTTTCTGATGTTTGTTTCGATTTACAGCAATCTGAGGCTGTACAGAATCCTCCTCCTGTCTCAACATCCCTTCCTCTACTTCCCCCTAGTACTTAATTTTTTCCTTCACTGCTTTAATATTTTACTTCATTCTTTATTAAGATTTTTCGATTTACCTTTTGAATTATTTTCATTTCAGTAAATATCCCTGTAATCCAAGTCCAGGATTCTCCTTCCCCAGTCTCTGCAGAGCAACAGGATTCCCCTCCTTTTGCGATGCCTTCCGTCGAGTTACTCTCGGAGACATTGCCCGAGATAAGCGAGCCTGCTCCAGGGGACGTGCCAGAGTATCGAACTGCCATCGAGGAAGATCCTTTCTCGATACTCGATATTTTGATGTCCGATGAAGCTACCCCTTCGAGCCACTCATCCCACGCACCTACACCCTCGACTGAGGGAGGGTATCAGCTGAAGCAACGTTTCAGATCCTTCTTCTACTCCTTTCCTCTGGAAGTTCTAGTGGAGTCGCGCGCAAAGAAGCAAGCCTTCCAAGAGATCCTCACCTCCATAGAAGCGTTCCCTGAAAATAATCTTCCAAGAGGTTTCGATACGGAAGTCGCAGCGGCCACTGATTTGTTCAACCAGGCCTATGCTGCAAAGAAGAAAAGGCAGTCGATAGCGACCAAGTTATCTGATGTTTCTTCTTTCCAGATTGAGAAATCGAAATTATTGAAGACTAAGAAGCTCAATCTGGAAGATGCGTTGACGACGCTGGCTTCGGTCGATAGTGAGATCGAGGAGTTGGAGAAGAGACTATATCAGCTGAAGTCGCAGAGGGATTTCCTTAAATCAGAGATCGATTCGATTAAAACCTCTGCGGAGGAAGTGGCGTTGTCTCTCGGGCAGAGCATGGAGCGCAAACATAAGTTGATCGCCGAAGAGAACTCGATTTCTTCCTCCTGGATGGAATTGTTGATAGATTTTGATAATCTTAAAACTTGATACTTGTCTTTATAAACATTATTTGTTCGAAGTTAAATTTGAATGTTTATTTCTCTTATTCGAGGTTTATATTCTTTCAAGTATTTGCCATTTATCGATAATATTTTTTCTTTGTTATACCAATCGACGATCGAATAAGCATTACTCGATAATACTTTAATAATTTCGAAAGGTCCTTCCCAATTTGGCGACCATTTACCATAACTCTTGCATTTTTTATCCATTAGCAAAATTGTTTTCCACACTAAGTCACCTTCGTTAAACATTTTCTTTCGAACTTTTTTATTATAGACTCGAGCGATTTGATTCTTCTGTAAAATCATACTATTCAACGCTTGCAATCTTATTTCATCGAGTTCATTTAATTCATCATACATCAAGTTCCAATAATCACAACTGGGTAAATCGTTCTGCCTTTGTATTCGATTCGATTCAATATTTATTTCGATGGGCAAAACTGCATCATGTCCATATACCAACTTATATGGGGTATTCTGCAGAGAATCTTTTGGTGAATTTCGATAAGCCCATAAAATTTGCAACAACGTTTCGTGCCATGTTTTTGGTTTATTACCAACATGTTTTTTTATTAAACCAATAATTACTTTATTAATTGCTTCGACCTGCCCATTAGCCTGAGCATAATATGAGGTTGATGTTAATAACTGAATATTTCTTGATTCAGCATATCTGACCATCTTTTTACCCGTAAAAACCGTCCCTCTATCAGTAGTGATAGACTGTGGGATCCCGAATCGATAAACGATGTATTCTTCAATGAAATCAATTATATCTTGCTGATCGACATCTTTTAATGGTATTGTTTCTACCTATTTTGAAAAATAATCGACAACGACTATTATATATCTATGTCCCTTCGATGATTGTGGGAAAATCTGTCCGATTAAATCTATAGCCCAACCTCTAAAAGGCCAAGGTTTGATAATCGAGTGTAATTCGCTAGCAGGAACCTGTTGTATAGGACTGAATTTCTGACATTCTTCACAGGATTTAGCATACTCGATACAGTCTTTTAAAATCGAAGGCCAGTAGTAACCTTGTCGAGTTAATACCCATCTCATTTTTTGGCCTATCATATGGGCACCACATATTTCATTATGTACTTCAGCCATTGCTAAGTAAGCATCGTCATTCCCTAAGCATCTAAGTAATACTCCATCGATTCCTCTTTTATATAATTCATCATTTAACAAAACATATTTCACTGCTCGATATTTAATTTTCTTCTCAGTTCTTCCATTTGGATTTTGTAAATAATCTATGATCGATTTTCTCCAATCTTGATCATCTAAGTCATTAATCTGTAAAATTTCACTTCCTTGAGGTAATTTTTCTTTTATTTGAATCATTTTCTGTAAATTTTCCAGGGATATCTTATACTTAGACGCAATTTGAGCCAACTCATTGGCCTCTCGATTGAATTCTCGAGGAACATGTTCGAATGTTATGTCATCGAACATTCTACTTAAAGTCATTACTCTTTCTAGATACCTGACCAAATTGGTGTTAATACATTTATACTCTTTTCATACTTGTTTGATCACTAATTGCGAGTCACCTCTTATAATTACATGTCGAGCTTTTAACTTAATTAAAGTTTCAAGACCTGCTATCAAAGCTTCGTACTCGGCTTCATTGTTCGAACAAATAGGTTTAATCTCAAATGATAACTTAGTTGGGATATTACTTGGAGAAATAATGAGAATTCCTATTCCAGATTTGTCCGATGTACTCGAACCATCGAAATACATTATCCATTTACTGATTTCAATAAATAAATTATCAGTAGCTTCAACTGTATGGTCAGCCATAAAATCGGCGATTATCTGTCCTTTTATCGATTTTAGAGATTCGAATGACAATGAAAATTCTGTCAAAGCTAAAACCCATTTTTCTATTCGATTATGCATAATAGGTTTCGACAAAAGAAACTTCAAAATATTATTTCTGGAATAAACCATCACATCATGAGGCTTCATTACATACTTGAGTTTCGTACAAGAAAAATACAAGCACAATCCTAACTTTTCGATATCATTGTATCGAGTTTCAGCATCATTCAAAATCCTACTTAGATAATACACAGCACATTCCACACCATGTCTATCCTCCTGTGCTAGTAAACTGGCTATTGTTCGATCTGATGCTGATACATATAGCTTTAATGGCTTGTTTCTCACTACTGGTATCAGAATCGGAGGATTTGTCAGCATCATTTTAATCTGCTCAAAGGCTTCTTGATGTTCCTCCTTCCATTTGAACTCTGCTTCTTTTTTCAACTTTAACAAAGATGAAAAAACGTAAGTCTTACCAGCCAAGTTAGAAATAAATCGTCTTAAATAATTTATTTTCCCCAAGAATGACTGCAATTGTCTCTTAGTTTTTGGAGCAGAAGTATCTATTATAGCTTTTGCTTTATTTTTATCGATCTCAATCCATTTTCCATGCACTATGAATCCTAAAAATTCACCAGCAGATACACCAAAAGTACATTTCAAAGGATTCATTTTTAATCCATATTTTCTCATTCTCTCGAAAGATTTTCTCAGATTACTTAAGTGTTGATACTTTTCTTTCGATACAACCATAATATCATCTATGTAAACTTGCATAAAATCATTGATCAAATCATGAAAAATTAAATTCATTGCTCTTTGGTATGTTGCCCCAGCAGTTTTTAATCCCAATGCCCCCGGGCATCGAAAAGCTGTTTTAGCTATATCATTCTCGGACACAAATATTTGATTATATCCTGAATAACCATCTAAAAGACTTAACATTTCATTACCGGCTACTGCATCTATTAACATATCGGCTATTGGCATAGGATGTTCATCTTTAGGAGTAGCTAAATTTAAATCTCGATAATCAATGCATACTCTCATTTTACCATTCTTTTTAATAGCAGGAACAATATTAGAAATCCAATCGACATACCTGGCAGTCCTGATGAACTTCGCTTTCAGAAGTCTCTCGATTTCTTCTTTGATCTTACCCATCACCTCAGGTGCGAACCTTCTCGGTGCTTGTTTTACTGGCTTCTTGCCTTCTATGATAGGTAATCTGTGTTCAACTAAACTTCGATCCAAACCGGGCATTTCTTTATATTCCCAAGCAAAGCAGTCCTTATACTCTTCTAGCAATGAAATCATATCTTTCTTCATTTCTTCCTCAAGATATCTACTAATATATGTAGGCTTCCGTTCTTCTATATTCCCCAAGTTGATTTCTTCTAATGGATCTTGGACCTCGACTTTCTTGTGACTCGATGTGATGGATTTTTCAAAACCTAAAGGAGAATTATCGTAAATACAATCAAGTATAACTTGATCGCTATTATTTGCTACTACTGTCGAGTGAATCGACTTATTTATTCCTACCTTAGTACTACTACTTTCTTGGCCCTTCTTTTCATATTCATATTTTTTCAATCGAGCCAAGAACTCCTCGTAGTCTCTATTCATTTTCACTGGCCACTTCGAGGTTGGCCCCCTCTTTGATCATTACAAATCCTTTCCTCTCGTTCATTTCTAAGAAACGTTCCTCGTGCAACTTTGAGTTAAAGTCTTCGACAGTTTCGAAGGTGAATGGTTGGGCAAGTGCCAAATTCTGCAATACTCGACCAGCCTAGGATACAAATGTTATGAACTCATGCTGGTCGCCTAGAATCACTTCGAGATGTCCATCTCGATTCCACATAAATAATTTTTGATGAGCCGTAGAAGGTACGGCCCCGACTCCGTGAATCCACTCCCTACCAAGGAGTGCGTTGAAATTGACATGTGATTGGACAACAACAAACACAGTAGGCCTCGAATAAGTGCCTACTTTCACATCTAAGGCAATCATGCCTTCTGAGCTCGATGTTTTTCCGCTGAAATCGAAAATCATGATATTGTGCCTAACTAAATCTTTTAATTCAATTCCAAACCTCTTCAGCATAGTGATTGGTAATATGTTTACCGCTGCACCACCATCGACAAGGACTCTATTCACCATTTGTCCTTGAATCTCGATATTCAGTAATAAAGGCTTCAAATGGAATCTCATCTCCTCAGATGGAGGATCAATAAACGCAGCATCTATATGGGGTACTTCGCATGATGCTTGTGTTACCCATGTCACTTTTGGCCTTATGTTTTCGGAATAGAAATCATCCTCTTGATCGGCATCACTTTGTTCTTGGTACTCTTTATACTCACTAACATACTCTGCGGGTAGTATCGATATCACTCCGATTTGATGTTCATCCCAGCTACCTTCATTTTTCTCATCGAAAAAGTCTCTTGCATATTGGCTCCCTATTGGTACATTGCTCTCTTCAAAGTTCCTATAATTATTCCAGTAAGGGATCCTTCCTCCTCTTCTCCAGGGCCTTCCTCGGAATCTCCTTTGGAATGTTGGGAATCTAGTGTTCGATCCTTCATCATATGAAAGTCTTTCGAAGACATCATTACTTTGAAGTCTGTTCCTTCCTCCTCGAGAAGGATACATTTCTCTCCTAACCCACTGTCTGTGATTTCTACTAGCACCAGAGCCAATCAATTTCTGTTGACTTTCTCCAATCGTTGCTTGTGCTGCTTGATCTACTTTGTCATTGTCCCTTTTATTTTGATTCTCGATTTTCTTTATCTGTTCCGCTCTGAAGGCTTTAGCGGCTGATTTGTCGAACACCGCACTGCATCGTGGACATAGAGATACATCTTCATTCTTTTCTTTCTTCCTGTTTAAAAATTCGATGAGAGAATCTCCTGATTGAGGATAGATCTCTTTCTCGAATTCTTTCTCGAACTCACTTAGGTCGAATTCCATGTCTTCTTCAGACACGTCCATTCTGACATGCCTGGGGTCGATGTCTTCAGTAACATCAACCATGCCTACAAAGGTCGAATTTGTCAATCGGACATCTTCAGTCATGCCCGTTTGGGATTCAATATAGCCTACTTGAACCTCAAACGGACTCGTGTCCACTTTCATAGACATTTCTCCAAACTTCAGTCTTCCTTGGTCGATCGCATCTTGAATTGTGTTCCTGAAATGTATACAATTGTTAGTCCAATGTCCATAAATATTATGAAATTTGCAATATTTCCAACCATTCCTCTGTTCTGCAGAAGGCAGTTTATGATCATCACTCAACTTAATCTGTTTATCTTTTAATAGGATATTGAAGATTTTATCTGCCTTCGTTACATCGAAAGTATATGTTCGGTTTGCCATTTTGTCTTTTACTTCATTTTTCTGTAGCAATTTACAGATGTATGGAGTTCCTACTTTGAGCTCTGCTATATTTACTTTCTCATCGACAGATTCTTTAATATTTGTTTCTGTCTCGGAATCTTCCTCATATACATCATTTATATATGCTACTCTTTCCTTCTTCATAGGTTTCTCAAATTTCTTATATCTTTGCTTTTCATATTCGATTTGTTCCACTCTTCTCACTTTATCAGCTAGTTGAGCCATGTCATTCAATGGTAAATTAACTAGTTTCTTCCTAAGCGAGAATTCTAAGCCTGCAGAGGTCATTTTGACTAATTCATATTCAGGAATTTGAGTGAAACATCTGGACTTCATTTGTCTAAATCTATTCAAATAATCATCTATGCTTTCATGATTGTATCTCTTTATGTTCATTAAATCTATGAGACTTACCTGAGTCTCTCCTCTAAAGAATTGCTCATGAAAATTCCTTTCCAGTTGCAACCAATTATATATCGAATTGGGTGGCAACGACGTAAATCAAGTGAAAGCATTTTTAGTCAATGAACTAGGGAAATATTTCATTTTTAATTCTTCACTCATCGTTAGATCCCCACATTCGATCTGATATCGAGCCACATGCTTGATAGTGGATTCACCAATTTCCCCAGCAAATTTGGTGAATTTAGGTACTTTGTATCCTCGAGGTAATTCTGTCTCGAGAATTGCATTTGGAAAAGGAGAAACAAAGTATATTTGATTGGGTGGTCTTAATTCCATTCCTTGGGAATTCATCCTTTGTCCTAACATGTGATTATACTGTATATTATTTTGATTGTACATATTTTGAAATCCCTCATTCAGATTCCCATAAATATCATTCCTCACATGTTGATATTCATTCCCCATATGTTGATATTGATCATTGTTTCGATTTCTCCTTAATAAATACGAGGGATTGATATTAGCATTCTGGTAAATGTTCTGATTGGCATGATTTTCCACTCTTGTTTGTCGAGGTATAGCCAATGCATCCCCTATACGTGACATTTGGTCTGCTAATATCTCAAAACTAGCAGTAGTGTTTTGAACTAATGGATTTAGGACTGTAGTCAACTATTGTGATAACATATTCACCATCTCAAAATTGCTCTCATCCATTTGTTGTCTAAGTACTCCTAATGAGTTACTGGAGATCCCAGTACCAGTGTTTTCGATAGTCTCAAAATTGGATCGATGATAATTCCTATCGAATGCATATCTCCCCTGATCCAGATTTTCTCTATGATCTAGATTTGGAGGTGTCTGTTGTGTACTTAAATTCTGTCCACTCCCTGAATTCTGGGGGGTTACTAAATTTTGAGACGCCCCTAAATTTGGAGATACTCCAAAATTTTGCGGCATACCTAGAGTTTGAAATGTACCTAAGTTCTGAGGCATTCCTAGGTTAAATCTCGAGTTTCGTTGTATTGAAGAGGTACCAGCCCCATTCATATTATTAGGCGAAAAACCAGGTGGCCTTACGCTCATATACGGCCCTGCATATGTTGTTATGGGGTTCCCTATCACAGTACTAGATCCTACTTGAGTGTTTGCTAATGTGCCTGAACTTTGTTCATTACTCACAGGTATCGACATACTCGCAATTGTCGATGTCACAGGCATATTCCCATTATGACCTTGCCCCCCAATATTTGGTGGATGTGAACCATTTAGACCCTCACTGTTACTCTGGTTATTTGGTGGATTCTGACTCATTCTTATCACTCGCCCACTCCTTAATCTCATACACTTTCGAACTAACCAATTTTGTGTTTTCGACACAAATGCCCCCCTACCTGGCGCGCCAATTTGTTTCTGGTGGAAATTTGATCGATTTCGATTTTTAAGAGACTTTGATTCTAATCAAATTCCAACCATGCAGATTCTTTTTATTTAGGCTAGCAATTAATTTTCAATCGAAATGCGTATGAGAATCGAAAGCACTACAAATATCGAGAAAATGCTACTAACGGAATATGGTATGCAGAAAGTACTCTTTTGTATTTTTCTACTAGGAGATATCGAAAATAAAGAAAGCAGTAAAGTGTTGAATCGAAAAGCAGTGCAGAATATTAACTTTGCAAAGAAATGTAAAATGCGGAAACCTGAAACTTGCATTAAGTGTAAACGACAAAGAATCGAAATTTCAGAAATGTAAACCGCAGGAAATCGAAATTGCGTTAATATAAATGACAAGGAACTTAAACGCAAAAACTTAACTTTCATTAAAGGGAAATGACAAGGAATCGAAAATACAGAAACTTAAAGTCACTAAACATAAACTGCATCAAAGTAAATTACCAAGGAAAATAAAGAAAGCGGTAAAGGAAATCAATGAACATAGAAATCCAGATCGCCAGAAACTTCATGATGTTCGTCGTTCTCCGGTAGACTTCTCACTAGTATTTCTGTTCTCTCTGCCAATTTCCACCTTATTCCTTCATCTTTCGCTCTGTTTATAAGGCATCCTTCAAGCAAGTAACCTCTTAGGAGCAGTTAACGAAAACTGCTATCACGTTCTGCGTGCACGTCTTTTTGCAGTTTTACTTCTAGCTCTACGGTTTAAAAACTGCATTCACGTTCCATGCATGAGGTAACTGCTCCCTTGACCTTCGACCTTTGCCACCGCTTACCATGTTCGATGTGCACGTCAACTGTTCCTCTCTTTATAACTTAGCCAGGATTTCGATACATGGGTTAACCTTTCCCTCGATGTTGATTTCGGAATCTCAAGAACGTTGACTTGCCACGTTGACTTGCCTTTAATTCCCCTTAACCTTAACATTACCTAATTCTGATTTCTCGATTTCATTCACTAATGGATATTAAACATTCTTCCTTCGATTCTCGATTCTAATTTTCGATTATATTGTTACATAGTCGTTGAACGTTTTTTCCAACTATCCTTCGATTTATCAGTTTTTTAATCAATCAAAATGATTCTCGATTTTCGCTTCCCTTCGTTTTTCGATCCATTTATCAATTTCTCACTAACACTATCCAACTTCAGTATTAGAAAGTAATTTTATGTACAAAAGTCACATTATTCTTTTATAATATTAATCAGTCTAAAAGAACAACCAGTGATCCAGATAATAGTACTGAACTTATTCTCTTATAAGTTACGAACGTAGACCTATTACATCAAGAACATACCGTGAACACTGCAAACACTACTACACTCACTCATCACTCCAAAATCGAAGGTTTACTCACAGATACACTAACACGCAAAAAAACGAAGAATACAGATTAAGGTTCACTTAGAATTTATTAATAACACGAAGTTCCTCTTCTAAGATGTTGGTGAACTTTTTATTCATCTGAGTCCTTTCCAGTGCCAATCCAACCTCAATTCCTCCTTTTTCGTCCCTACAATCAGAAAGAGAAATCGATCCTGACGATTCAATATGTACTGCTTCACATTTCTTAGGCTTTCCCCAACCGAAATCAGTCTGGTACACGCCCAGTTTTGGTGAACCCGCAACGGTCAACACAGATTTACCTGGTTTCCCTAACTCCCTAAAATCTGACATCAATGTTTCAGCATTTCTCAAAGGATCTCTCTTCAAATCTCTAATTTGCCTTTCAATGGCCTCTGCTGCAACAACAATACCACTTTCTCCCACTAGCTCCCTCCTCTTTATTGTCACAATATAAGAGGTTAGACAATTCCCAAAGTACGTTGAAGGTAATGAAAATTCAGGATGATCACGACAATCTGCTAGAAACACCAAGTGGCAAAGTTCATCACACTCTTGTGATAAACAATTGCTTTTGCTCTCCTCTGATCTAATCATACAAATCCAAATCAAAGAGCATGTCACCACAAAGCTTGATATGTGTAATAGCCCTGAATCGTAGCTGGCACATTTAAGAGTGACCCACTTCTTTAGTTTCTCAACTTGTTGACGAGTGAGTACAACAGTGAAGCGAACCTTGTTAGTGGAAAGGTCTCGCACGAGCCCAGAAAACTCCATTCTTTGCGAGTCACCATGTTCAAGTTCTTGAAAGTAAATGAGCTTAAGCCCCTTTGGGTCTAAAACTTTGTCCCTCTCGTGTGAAGGAAGAGGCAAAGAGGTTTCAAGGGAAGCGAAGTCCCCTCTTGCCTTGCAAAGAGAAGCCCAAAACTTGACGAAATGATGAAGTGATTTGCCATCCCCAGCAAGGTGGTTGAAGGTAAGACATATGCTGAAGCCAGAGTTTGGGAAAACCGTGACTTTAATGGCCATGAGAGGAAACACACGTATGCCATCTTGCTCAACCCGTGGGGAAGGTAAGGTGGGAACAAGAGGGTGCCAGTTTTCAACGTCTTGGGGTGAATCGGAGGTGAGGAGGGTGAAATCTGCGGTGGACTCTGCAACAGTGAAGGAGAGAGTGTCACCAGGAAGGTAACGGATGTGAGAGAGACGGGGTTGCGGTGGAACGATGAGATTGGAGACAAAGGGGAAGAAGTGTTGGAGAGAGAGGGAAAGAGAGTGTTTGAGAGTGGGAAGTGGTGTTTCGAGGAAGTGGTGAGTGGGGTGGGGAAACTCATAGAAGAAGATGCGTTGGATGGGGTGGCAGTAGAACCATGGAATGTCGAAGAAAGTGAGAGGAAGGGTGGTTGAGGGAAGTAAATTTGGTGGCGGTGCAACTTGATACCGCTCTATGATCTTCACTGAATCATGCTGTCGTTCATGAGCCATTTTTTGTGGTCTTCTGTGAAACGAAACGCTGCAAGCCTCACAAAAATCCTCACCAGTTTGGAAGAAACTATCAAATCTTTCTACCGTTAGCTAACAGAGTGACGATATTTTGAAAGCAGACACATCCATCCAATAATTACTTTTATATTTTTATATTATTATGTATCTAACTTACTTCTTTTTCCAAGGACATCGTCGAACGAGAGCCTACTGGTAGGGTAGGTTGTGTAAACAATTCTTATAATTTTAAATAAATTAGATATAAAATTGATAATAAAATATTTATTTTTAAATAATTTTTATTTGTAGTAACATATCGTATAAGAGAATAATAAAAAATATATATATTATCTTTAATTTAAAATTTTAATTATATTTATAAATTATTCAATTTTATTCACAATTTCAAATACTGAATATATTTATTATTAGATATTTTTAAGAAAAAGAGACAAACAATAGATATTTTCATAAACAGTTAATTAGTGAACTATATAAGAAAATATGATATTATTATTAACTCAAAATTTTAAGACATATGATTATAAATTATTTCACATATAAATTAATTAATTTTCACATTTTAACTCAAAATTTTAAGATATTTAGTTATAAATTTTTTTACTTATAAATTACTCAACTTTCATATTAGTATTATCTAATGTGAGACTTCAAACTCACACTTAAATTCTTAGTATTAAAAGAGATATTTTTGTATAAGTAATTTTTTTTAATTTTAATCATTTTTTTTATTTTAACACCTCTGGAATACAGTCGAAGATACACATGATCGTGATATACTCATTTTATTATTTTTTATCATATATATATATATATATATATATATATATATATATATATATATATATATAATACTACTTTAATATTAGTTTATCAGGAGTTTACTCCTCCTACTTTTGTCCGTTTCATTCTTTACCTATTAAAAACCTGATACAGATTATAATAATCTATTCCGTCATAAGAGTTAATATATATATAAATTATTTTTAAAAAATATATTTTTTAGTTATATGAATAATTTTTAAATAAATTTGTTTATTAATTAATATATTATATTAAATAAATTAAAATTTTATCTTATATTAAAATATTTAATTATAATATTTTAAATT
The DNA here is from genome assembly GCA_963425845.1 of Sphenostylis stenocarpa. Taxonomy (NCBI): domain Eukaryota; kingdom Viridiplantae; phylum Streptophyta; class Magnoliopsida; order Fabales; family Fabaceae; genus Sphenostylis; species Sphenostylis stenocarpa. The sequence continues at coordinate 7,445,871 of OY731402.1, forward strand.
ATAATTTATTTTAATTTAATTTTAATATATAAATATGTTTTAGAAAGAAAAAAATAAATATTATAAATTTATATTCCAAAAAGTGTTATATATATAAACTATTCATTCTAATAAGATATTTTGAAAAAACTAAAATAGACATTTTAATTATAAAATTTAAATGATTTTAAATTTTGAGAAAACAAACGTATTCCAATGATAAACTTTGCTCACAATACACCAAGATGAAACAGAATCGCATCTTTGAACCCTATATAAAAAATTTTGTAGTAGATATATTGTAGGTGGTGTTTAAATACGTGGTAAAAGGGAGAAAGTGACTATTAGGTGTCAAAAAATTAGGACCCTGGATGAGAAAAATAAAACAAAGATCATTTTAGCAGAATCCAAAAATTACATATGATATAGTAACTGATTCATTCAGTAGCTATAATATTGAGTTGTTCTTCTAAGATGTTGGTGAAATTATTCATTTGAATCTTCTCAAGTGCCAACCCAGCATCAATTCCACCTTCTTTATCTCTACAATCAGAAAGAGAAATCATTTTTGATCCATCAATATGTACTGCATCAGATTTCTTAGGCTTACCCCATCCGAAATCAGTTTCATACACGGTGAGCTTCGGTGATCCCGCAATTACCACTAAAGATTTTCGCAGTTTCCATAACTCTCTAAAATCTGACATCAGTTTCTCAGCCTCTGACAAATCACTCTTCAAATCCCTCACTCTCTTTTCAATAGCTTTGGCTACCTCAACTATCCCATTTTCTCCCACAACCTTACTCCTCTTGATTGCCACAAGACAAGAGGCTAGACAATTCCCAAAGTATGATGAAGGCAACGAAAATTCGGGACTATCACGACAATCTGCTAGAAACGCCAAGTAGCACAGTTCATCCAAGTCTTGTGCAACATCGTTGACTTTGCGCTCCTCTGATCTAATCATACAAACCCAAATTAAGGAGCAAGTCACCACAAAAGTTGATATGTGCAATGTCTCTGAAGTGTAGCCTGCACATCTTAGAGAAACCCACGTCTTCAGTTTCTCAACTCGGTCACGATTCAGTACAACAGTGAAGCGAACCTTGTCAGTGGAAACATCTCGCACGAGCCCCGAAAAGTCCATGCATTTTGAGTCAAGAATTCCAACCTCACGAATGTGGAGGAGTTTAATTCCCTTTGGGTCTATAACTTTGTCCCTCTCATGTGAAGGAAGAGGCAAGGTTTCAAGGGAAACCAAGTCCCCACTTGCCTTGCAAACTGAGGCCCAATACTTGACGAAATGGTGAAGTGATTTGCCATCCCCAACAACGTGGTTGAAGGTGAGGCATATTGCGAAGCCAGAGTTTGGGAAAATTGTGACTTGAATGGCCATGAGAGGGATCACACGAGTGCCATCTTGCTCAACACGTGGTGGAGGCAACGTGGGAACGAGAGAGTGCCAGTTTTTAACGTCTTGGGGTGAATGGGATGTGAGGAGGGTGAAGTCTGCGGTGGACTCGGCAACGGTGAAGGAGAGAGAATCACCATGAAGGTAACGGAAATAAGAGAGATGGGATTGTGGTGGAACGATGAGGTTGGAGGTAAAGAGGAAGAAGTGTTGGAGAGAGAGGGAAAGAGAGTGTTTGAGAATGGGAAGTGCTGTTTGGAGGAAGTGGTGAGTAGGGTGGGGAAAGTCGTAGAAGAAGATACGTTGAACAGGGACGCCACAACAAAACCATGGAATGTCGAAAAATGTGAGGGGAAGGGTGGTTGAGGGAAGGGAGGGTGGCGGTGGTGGAGCAACTTGGCACCGCTCTATCAAACTGCTCCCATTGTAGTCGTGAGCCATGTTTTTTCAGTGCTTCTGAAACGAAAACCACGGAGGAGTTAGGCAAACAAAAATTCAAGCTACAACACTTATTATTATTATAAAAAAAATTGTCTAAAAAATATATTTTTCTGTTTGAAAATACCATTATTCTTATTAGAATATCTAAGAGAGCTATCATATATCAACAATTCATCGTTTCAATGCATCGTTCAAAAATCACCTTATCAATATAATAATAATTCTTTATTTTTCTTTTCTTACCTTTTATATTTTAAAGTGGTGTATGATTGAATTGGATCGTGAAAAAATAATTTTTCTATTTAATATCTTAAAGATGTGTATCATAATATCTTTAATGAGAATTTGTAATCCTTGTTTAAAAATAAAAATAAATATTTTTTATAAATGTCATGAATTATTTAGAAATTGATAAAAAAAACTATATAAATTTTTTATTTTATTTTAAACAACTCATATAAAATTTATAATAAAATGTTAATTTTATTTCTAAACCATTCTATAATAAAATATTTTTTTATTTCTAAATCATTCTAATTCTATATGCTCTTCATATATAATTGACTTATTTACTTTTCTTTCATTCATTATAATTTCTTGATAGTCCCTGGTCATTCAGGCTATTTATCAATTTGGTGTAATTTTGTGTGTCAATTATCAATCTAGTGCCAATTTTTGGAAAATTATGGAAATAAGTAAGTCGGTTGTTAGGTGATACGATTTTGATATAATTAAATCGTGGTACCGGGTCTTCAATTATTTAATTTTGTTAATGAAAGTTATGATTTTACTCTAATTTTATTTTTTTATAATATGAATGTCGAGAAGCTGGAAAGCCGAAGTGGTACGTCTGAGGTCTACTTTCCATGATGTAAAAATCAAATATTTGAATGTTAAGAATATGAATTAAGAAGAATTATTGGTTATGATATTTTACTTATTTTTTATTATAAATATTCATATAATTTTTAAAATTTAATTGTGTGAATGAAAATTATTAGGTTTTTTTTTTTGGAGTGAGAACAATAGTAGAAGCTAGGAAAATAAAAATTGACAAATTGGATCAAAGTGATTTTGGATTTTGAAAGATGTAGATTGAAGATTATTTTTATTAAAAAAAATTGTAACAGTCTTTATCTAAAAATAAACCAGAAACGATGTCTTAGACAGATTGGGAGTTGCTAGATCGATAGACTTTAAGCGTCATCAGATTAACATTGACGAAGAATGTTGTTTACAACATCATCAACGAGAAGACGACATATGATTTGATAAAAATATTATCAAACATATACGAAAAACCATAAATATTAAACTAGGTATTTTTATTCGTCAATTAGTTAATACGAATATGCATGTGCTAGTGTTACAGATCATGTAAATGAATTTAATTTCTTATTGTCAATATTAGTGTCAGTGGATATTAAGTTTGATGATGAAGTATAAACATTATTATTGCTATCTTCGTTGTCTGATAGTTGATTAAGAACTATCACGGTAGTAGCCAGTACATACGATACTATGAAATTAACCTTTTGAAGGAATTAGGGATTTAATCCTTAATGAGGATATCCGTAGAAGAAACGCTGAAAAATCAACAAATTCCTTATTAATCATCGAAGGTAGAGGTAGAAAGCTTGAAAAAGAAGAAGACTCTGGACGTGGTAGATCAAAGTCCAAGGAGTAAAGACAGTCCAAATCTCGCAAGAATATTACTTGTTGGAATTGTCAGCAGAACGGACACTTAAGGAACCAGTATACTGCTCCTAAAGAAAATAGGTATAATAATACGATGAATGTAATAGAAAAAAAATAGTGATGATACGTTGATTTATTGTGTGTTTAGAGCAAGTTTGAATCCTGAATCATAGATTTTAGTGCATCTTTCCATGTTTCTCCTTACAAGGACTTGATGAAAAATTTTAGAAGTGAAAATTTTGGTAAAGTGCGTCTAGCAGATGATGAAACTTTAGACATCGAAGGCATAAGAGATATAAATTTTAAAATATATACGGGTATAATATGAACTCTGAAGGATGTCAGATATATTCCAGGACTTAAAGAGAATGTTAATCTGTGTGGGTATGTTGGATGTTCAAGGATGTCAAGTCATATTCAGAGAAGGTCAATGGAAGGTGGTGAATGGTAATCTAATTGTTGCTCGTGGTTGGAAGAAAGGAACCCTATACATGACTGAATTACTTACAATAGAAGTAAATACAATTAGTGATGATGTTGGTCATTCTTCGACTTTGTGGTACCATAAACTTGGTCACATGAGCGAGAGGGTATGAAGATACTCGTCTCAAAGGGGAAGATTTTAGAACTGAAAAAGGTAAAAGTTGGTTTCTGTGAACCATGTGTGTTTAGGAGGAAAAAAAGAGTTACTTTTGCAAGGTCAGGGAGGATGTCCAAGGTAGATAAGTTAGAACTTATTCATACAAATGTGTATGAACCAACATCAGTCTCATCATAGGAGGATCACGATATTATGTCACCTTCATTGATTATTCCACTAGAAAGGTATGAGTTTATTTTTTGAAACAAAAATCAAAAGTATTTAATACCTTTAAGAAGTGAAAAGTCATTATTGAAAATGAGACAAGGTTAAAAATTAAATGTTTAAAGTCTGATAATGGTGGTGAATATAGTAATACTGAATTTGTTGATTACTGTGCTGAGAATTGAATTAGAATACTTAAAACTATTCCTGAAACACCTCAATAGAATGGTATTGTTGAAAGAATGATCAAGACCCTGAATGAGAGGGCAAAAAGTATAATTATTCATGTAGGATTACCGAAATTCTAGGCAGAAAAAGTGAGCACAACAACATACCTCATTAATCGGGGTACGTCACAATTCAAGGACTTGAAGAATAATCTATTGTTCATTGGGCAATTAGATGATCTCGGATGTAATATTAAAGGTGGTGAAGGGGAGTTTGGTGGTCATGAAGGCAAGGAAGATCATGAAAAATTTGCATGTGCTACTTGGAGATACGTTGCAAGAAACAGATGTATCAATTACGACAACAAGTCAGAAAAGTACAGTCATCATGTGGCATAATAGACTTGGTCATATATTAGAAAGTGGTCTAAAAATTCTTGCAGAACGTAATCTCTTACCCGGGCTTAAGGAAGTTAGTTTACTCTTCTGTGAATACTATGTGATAAGCAAGTAACATAGATTAAAGTTTGTTAAAGTGACTACTAAAAATAAACACATATTGGATTTGATCCATTTTAATGTGTGAGAATCACCGGTACTATCTCTCGGAGGAGCAAAATATTTTGTATCATTCATTGATGATTACTCCTGAAGATTGTGGGTGTACCCTATCAAGAAGAAGTCAAATGTGTTTTCACAGTTCAAGGAATTCAAAGCACAAATAGAACTTGAAACTGAAAAAAAAAAATTAAGTGTTTGAGGATAGATAACGAAGAGAATATGTAGATGGAGAATTTTTACCATTTTTGCAAGCAAGAGGGTATCACAGACAATTTTTTGTCCCACATACACCTAAACAGAATGGTATAGCGGAGCAGTTGTGATGTGAACATAAAGACCCAAACCCATAACGAGAAGGATCAAGACCAAGATCCAATCCAAAACTTAGGTGGACCTATGACAAGAGGCAGACTCAAAAAAACACAAAAGGCATTACAATACAAAGTGACCAATTTGCTAAAGGCCCAACTATTAAAAGATCCAAACATGGAAGAGTCTAGACCTATCACATGCATAGAATGTTTGGAGAGTTAGGAGGCTCAACTAAAAGATTTAGTTTTTATTATTATTATTATTTTATTTGCTATAGTGAGGATTTGAACCCAAGACCCAAAATTTATAATGCATTCACTGAACCATCTGGGCAACTTAACTTTGCCTGGGATATTAGGATTTTAATTTATCTTTATTTTCTGAAATGAGACAAACTCATAAGTTGTATTAAACATTTGAAAATTCAGAATGAACGTACGTAATATTCAGAATTACTTTGTGAGTTGTTGTTGTGCTAGGGTTCTTCCTTCCATCACTTGATCTTATCAAGAATTATTCGATTCTTGTGGTGATCCTTCTTTGCTTATCAAATATTCTTTATTTTTTCTGTTTTCTATTTCCAATCAAATCAACTCTTAAAACCTAACCCTAAATTGTTTCCCTTCAATTCGAGTGTCATCAAGTTGAATAGAATTCTCCTCAAAAGAACTAGAACTATGTTGCGAACAGTTGAAATAGCCAAGTCTTTTTAGGCAAAAGCAGTAAAAATTGTCTGTTATGTTATAAATCGATCACCATCAACCACATTGGTTTGAGCACACCAATGGAGATATGGAAAGAAAAACTAGCTAATTATTCATCCTTACGTGTTTTTGGTTGTCATGTGTACGTGATGTATAACTTTTAAGAAAGAACAAAATTAGATCCAAAATTCAGGAAATGTATCTTCTTGGGCTATGTTGACAATGTGAAGGAATACCGTCTGTGGAATCTCACTTCCCACAAGGTTGTCGTTAGCAGAGATGTAGTTTTGGCAGAAAATAAATTGTAAAGTGAGCAGGCAAATGACAATTTGATAAAAGATAAGATTATAGTACAAATAGAGAAAAAGTCTTCGGATAACTCGTTTGAGTCAGAAAAGGAGCACAAAAATTAAGAGTCAAATGAGATTGATAATGAAGATATCTGGTGATCAACACGAGAATTAAGAGTCAAATGAGGTTGGTAATGAAGATATCTGGTGATCAACACGAGAAAAAGTCAGACCATCTTGATATTCATAATATGTGATAGCAAGTTTTGATGCGTATTATTTTTTAAATGAAGAAGGAGAACTTTTAACTTTTCAAGAGACTTATGAGTTGTTCAAATGTTTCTCTATGGATAACTGCAATGTAGAAAAAAAAGAAGGTTCTTCATAAAAACAAGATACGGAATCTTGTGAAACTTCCAAAAGGTTTTAAAGTCATTGGTTGCAAATGGGTCTATAAGATTAAAAAAATATGACAATGATTAAGTAGAAAGATATCGTGTTAGATTAGTGGTAAATGAATATGCTCAGAAAAAAGGTATTCATTTTAATGAGATATTCTAATGTCAGATTGTCGTTCATCAGAGTTGTCCTGTCTATGTGTGCTACATTTGATTCACATATTGAACAATTGAATGTAAAGACTATTTTTCTTCGTGAAGATCTTGAAGAGGAAATTTATATGCTCCAACTAGAAGACTTTAAAGAAAAAAAGAACTTAGTTTGCAAGTTGATCAAATCTCTATACAGTCTAAAATAGACTCCCAGATGTTGATACAAGAGATTTGATTCCTTCATTATTTACATTAATTACAATAAACTGAGCTCAGACCATTATACATATTACAATAAGTTTGATGATAATGATTTTGTTATCTTTTTGTATGTGGAAAACATGTTGGTAATAGCTCCAACATAGATCGAATCCAAGAGTTGAAGACATTATTAACTAGGGAGTTTGACATGCAGGACTTGAGACCAGCAAACAAGATTTTAGAGATGTAAATTCACAGAGACAAAAAAGATAGGAAGGTTTGGTTATCTCAGAAGAATTACTTACTGAAAATTTTGCGACGCTTAAACATGCAAGTTAATTTCCACCCCACTTCCTATCAATTGTAAGTTATCCTCAAGTATGAGTCTCAACAATGAAGCGGAGAGAATAAAAATGTTTCAAGTATTATATGCATCAACGGTGGAAAGTCTTATGTATGTCATGATTTGTATAAAACTAAACATTGCACAAGCAGAGGGAGTAGTTAATATATTCATGGAAAATCCTCGTGGAAAACATTGTAATGTTATAAAGAGGATCCTTAGATATATCAAAGGAACCTCAGGTGTTACATTATATTATGGAGAATCAAAACTAGTTGTCAGAGACTATGTTGATTCAAATTTTGCAAGTGATATGGATAAAAGAAGATCTACTACTAGTTATGTGTTTACAGTTGCAAGAGGGGTCAGTAAGTTAATTATTCAAGTTACAGGATATTGTAGATCTATTTACCACATAAGTTGAGTACATGACAATCACCTAAACATGTAAGGAAACTATTTGTATTAGGAAGATAACGGAGAAACTCAGACATAAATAACAACAAATTATTGTGTATTATGTCAGTCAGAGTGTCTTGCACATTGCAAGAAATTCAATTTTTCATTCTAGGATAAAACATATAAGAATAAAATATCATTTTATTCGAAAAGTAATGAAAGAAAGAATTATAGATATGCAAAAGATTCACACGAATAAAAACCTAACAGATGTTATGACAAAACTAGTTAATATTGACAAGTTTATATAGCATCGATCCTACTCTAATTTAGTAAAAAAAAATGAATGACAAAAATAAAATAAATATGGTGTGAAAATTTGATTAATTTAATCAAAATCTTCACATGAGAGATGAGAGATGATAATAAGAGAAATCTCATATCAAACAAATCTTGTTTTAATGTTTAAAATTACTTTTTTTATTTATTTTAGTACTTGAGAGATAAATTAAAAAAAAATTTAAGATTTTCTTATAATTATTTTTCTTTTATTTTAAAAAATATTATTATTTTCTCTTTAAAAATAAAAAAATTATAATACCTTTTATTAATAAAATTATTTTTTTATTTATTATTGATATTTTTTTATTTTAATTATATGTGCATCTATTTTTATCTTATTCCTATCAAATAACCTCTACGAAAGAGTGATAATTCAATTTTTATTAAAAAAATTTAATTGATAACAAAAATGTGCTAAATAGCAAGATTTGTGTATATCAAAGTGTGTAAAAGTATCACCTAACACTTGCCTTTTTACAAAAATTTAAACTAAATTAGTAATTATGAGACAAATTTACACCGTAAGCCGTCGTCATCCGTAGCATACTCAGTTGAGTATGAAAAAACTTTTATCGTGATTAGTGAAAAGTATTTTATAAGGATATCAAACAAATGATATCATTGAGTTAACAGGTAAAAAGTTATTGAAAATTTGAGCTCAAGTCCTCGGAAAAGTTGAGTTTTCAGCCTGACCTAGGGCTTCGAAGGCAGCGCCGATCTCCGGTTTCAGAGCGCCCGCCGTCTCGAGCGCGCGGATGGTGCTTCCCTGCACGAGTGCGACGCTCTTGCCGGCAAAGGAGTCCGCAAAGAGAAGGAGAGTAAAGAAGATTTTAGTGGGTGAAGAAGAGATATTGGGGGGAGTAATTTGGGTGTTAACAGAAAATTTTCCTATTAAAAACAATAAATGATACGAATGGGAGTTTAAAGGAATCTAAAAGAATGAATGAAGAAAAGCAAAGGAAGAAGAAATATACCTGGTATGCCTCCGCTGTTTTCCTCTCCTCCTCCTGCTCTATGCCGCTTTCCCTCCTGTCCGGATCTCCTCTTTATGACAAATTTTAGCTTAAAGAGATAAGCCGTCATTTATACGCAACTAATAGTCATCCGTACATCTAAGCTACATTTAAATATGTAATAATATAATAATAAAATATAAAAGTTTTATTAATATTATATTATTATTATAGTTATAGATGAAATTTTGTTGGAAAATTCTTAATTAATATAATAAATATAAAATAAATTTTTTATTAATAATAATTTTTTATTAAAGAAAAAAATAATAAAAATTAATTTTATAAGTTTTGTAAATTATGTTAAAGATTTTAGGTATAAAATATATTAAAAAAATTATAAAATGAATAATTATTAAAATAAAATAAAAATATAATAAAATAATTATTATTTAAAATTGATGTAATTAATATAAAATAAAAAAATATAAAAAATATTATATTTTTTATAAAAAATTATATTTAAATTTTTATTTAAATTTTTTTTATTAATTTTAATTTGATCCAAAATTTTAATCATTAAAATTTAATTATTTAAAAATAATATATCAATTTTTATATCAGTTCCAATTAGTCTAGTCTATCTAATTCAATTTTTAAAATAATGGGGTAAACTTGTCATTTTCTAGAAGAGATAAAGTAGAATGTATCATATCAAATGGTTTGTAGAATTTGTAAAATAAAAATTTATTATATGCATTTTTTATCTGTAAAATTGTTAAAATAAAGTAATTAAATTAACTTGTAATTTTTTTTGTTACTATTTATTAAATTTAATATTAAATTATTTTTAATAATATTTTTAATTTTATTTTTATCCATTTTCATTATTTTTATTTATCATTTAAATTTTCACTTATTTTATATATTTTTTAATTAATTCTATAATATCTTATAACATTTTTGCGTGTATATTTTAAAAAAATCTCCCAAGAAAATTAAGTATGAAGACATATTATATCAGTTTTAATAAAAATCAACATAATATCATATTTATTTTTATTTCAACCATTATCATTTTAGTGACGACAAATTATGTTTTTTTTCAACCATTATCATTTTAGTGACGACAAATTATGTTTTTGAAATAGTGAAACAAGACAAAGTTAGGTGATAAAAAATCGTGGACCTAGTCATAAAAAAAATAGTCATTTAAGTTTATGTTTATTTTTTTTACTTAAAAAACAATACATAAATTACAAACTGCAATTAATATTTATATCTGTATTAAACTTATTTTTGAACACTAATATAATGTTTGTTATTTCTTTTATTTTCTATGTATTGTTAAGAGAAAACTTAATTAAATATGTTATGCAATAGAATTAGTTATTTTTTTCATAGACTTTTGTGTATTTTAAATTATTTTTACTTTTATATAAGTTCTATGGTTATTATTGTAATATATGAAAAATATAAATATCTTTTTCTCCTATTGAAACAAATCCATAAGTGAAAAAAAAAATAGAGAACAAGTATCCGTTGACCTATTCAAAATCAAGACAATTTGTTTTGTATTGTCAAATTTGATGAAAAGAAAACAAATTGGGAAATTTTTTTTTTCACTGTGATTTGAGAAAGTTTTCGGTTATTAATAATGGGAGACCAAAGCTTTTTTTTTTTAATGTATACTTATTTTTAATTATATCCCTTCAATAAAAATAGTTTTTAACCATTTAATTTAACATAAGTTATAAATAAATTGATTTAGAAAAATAAATGGTGATAAATTTTTAATTTAGGATAATTTTTTTATATCGATTTTATTATAATTAATGTTAAAAGTTATGTTCAACATAAATTTTATTGTAATCAATGTAAAAAATTATATTTAATATTGATTATTGGATGAACCGATATTGAATATGACATTTTAAATTGATTATAATAGAATTAAAACTAACATAGAAAGATTTATAAAACTCTCACTCCCTTTTACTAAATGATTCTTCTTCCTATATTTAAAAAGCTAAACATTTTTTTCTTATACGGAAAAATCTTTCTTCTTCTTCTTCGTACTTGTCCTCCATCGCACCTTCAACCTCCACCACGCCCTTTACCACATTTCCATGTTGCCCTCCACCGCATCTCCATCTCAACCTTCGTTACATCATCGCGTCTTTTGCCTTATTTATCGCACCCTTTGTTAGGCCTCCTTCATGCCTGAGATCATATTTTCACAACCTCCATCATATCCTCATGGTCTTTGTCATGTCCGCACACCCTTCGTCACATCCTTATGACCTCCATTGCATCTTTCATTGTGTCTTTGTGGCTTCTATCGCATCCTCTACAACGTTCTTCATTATATTCTCTCACCCTTTGTCACGTCATTCATCGAATCCACACATCCTCGCTCTCCTTCATGTACTCACCCTCTCTCGTCCTCTCTTAAGGATACTCATGCTTTGTTGTAATTTCATCTTCTATCTTATTATCATCCCTTATGTTGTCGTATGATTGTTACAATTGTTATTTAAATATTTATTTGTGAATTATTAAAATTAAAAATTATGTATTGTTTGAAATTATTTTATAATTATTTAGGACTATTTTATATTTGTTTAACAATTTTTATATTTGTTTTTTTACTACATTTTATTTATAGTGGAAAATATCACAAAACAATAAGTATTTAAAAAAAAATCAACTTTTTACGTCGATTATAAAAAAAGATGTTGAAAATACTCATATTTAACATTGATTTTTTTTTTTATAACCAATATTGATTCTCTGAATGACGTTTCTTTTAATGACTATTCAAAAATTAATATCATATATTTTATATAATTGATGCTAAATGTTGTTTTTTAGCTACGTATTATCAATAGTATTTTGATCTTTTCATGGTATTTTATTTTATATGTATTCATCATTTGGTCATATTAAATTATGAGTTTATGAAATTTGACTTCTTATTTATTACTTTTATTAAGAAGATATGAATTTATGATTTTTCTTTTTTTTTTAATGTTTTTATATTTTTGAATATGTGACTAGAAGTAAAACTAGGGAGTGACATGGGATTTCAAGATCATCCCAAATTTTTTATCTTTTTTAAATTTATATATATATATATATATATATATATATATATATATTTATTGTAAAAACAAATTATCATGCTCACACAACACTTTATAACAAGGTATGACTATGATTGTATTAAAACTTATGTAATATAAAATATGGTGGTATTTTCAAAAATATGGGAAGAGATTCTACATTTTTTTTTTCTAAAAAAAATTTCAACCCTTTCCTCACTCACTTCATTTCCGCTAATGTTGTAACTTATTGCAACGTAATCCTCGCTGCATTGTGTGACCACGTTTGCCAACAACTCGTTACACCATGGTTCACCTCCATGTCACCATCGTTTGCCACCGTGTCACCACCATTTTTGTGCTCCATTTATTGTAGTTAAGCATCCAACAACGTGTCACACTCAACACCGTTAGGATCACCATTTGGGAGCACTGTTCACCACCACCGTGCTACAAAACTGTCACCCTATTTAAATTCCTATGTCGTGCTCACCACTGTGTTTGCCACCACTAGTGTAAAATGAAACTTTTACATATGTTATTTTTGTCTTTTTACGTTAGATATATGTTTGACATTAATATAGAAGATGTAATTTTTTGTTGACTACAATGACCAACGTAAATTTACGCCAGTTGTATCAAGGACCAATGTCCATTTACGTCAGATAAAACATGAAACAGACGAAAAAGGATTTCAAAAATTAAAAAATGGGACGAAATTTACGTTGAACCATGTTACAATATACATAAATTTACATCGAATGTGGCTAGATCCGATGTAAATTTATGTTGATCTAATTTCCAATGGACATAAATTTACGTCGGCTGAGGCTAAGTCCGGCATAAATTTAAGTCTGTTAAAGTCTAGTCCGATGTAAATTTTGTCATTTTTTTTAATATTGAGTTAGTTTTGTCTTACAACCAAAACCTACAAACATATTTTAATGGCAACAGTCTAGAGGTTCAAGTTTCTTGAGATAGTAATTAAAAAATATAACAATACGATATAATATAAACTATAAAAGTTAAACTATATACTAAATTAGTACAAAAACTAAACTACCTAAATTCTAAACTACATAATACAATATAATATAATATAAACAATAATCTACAAACTAAGTACTATAATTGTTGAACAAAAAATCTTACTCATTGTTCTCTAATTTGTGTAATATTATGTTCAGGTAGTGAGGATGGATATTGAAATACTTGAAACATTAATTTGACTCCTGTTAACATGTAATATGCGTAAAGTTAAATCAACTTAACAAATGATGAAAGTAATTACCTCAATCTAAAAATCAGTTATACCTGTACAAACTATAACTCTCATCCAATACATGATATAATAACCACATTCAAAGGATTTTTGGCTTATTACACTAAAATGAGAAACAAAACATAATGTTTTTTTTTCAAAATTTAAATAAAAACAATAATTATGGTGTTTATTTATATAAATAAGTTTCTAATCTTAGAATAAATGAAATGCAAATTCTTTTTTATGGGTTTTCCACCTAAAACATTAGTTCCAGACACAATTCTAATTGAAATAAAGTTAGATATTATTCAATATATATTTACACTTTAAAAACATAATTAATGAAAAAAGATAAATTTACATTTTTGTAATAGGCTTTTCATTTCTTGACTTGGCTTTTGGTGCAATGAACAAAACCACACCACGAGTGTAATCCCATGTGCATGATTATAATTATCAAAGGATTAAGATATACATCTATATCATTTCATAGTTGTCGAGGTCCTGAAATCATCATAGACAACACAATATAATTTCTCTTCATGCATAACCAAGGAGGCAAATTATAAATGATCAACAAAACTAACCATGAATTATGTTTACTACTTAAATTCCCATAAGAATTCATTCCATTTGTAGTTAATCCAATTCTCTAGTTTATTAACTCTGCACCAAATTCTGAAAATATTTCATCAATCCTCTTTCATTATGGAGAATCAGCTGGATGTCGAAGAAGATTGTCACATTTTCTACCATTCGCATGCCTTGTCAAGTTTCTTGCATATTCTTTTATGACAAATAATCTTTTAAACCTATGTATTATTGGTAAATATCATAACACCTTAGCAAGATGCCATCTATTTCTTCCTCACCACTACTTCCATCAACTTTGTTTCTGAACCGCGAAAAACCACATGTTGGACACATCTTTAATGTAGCAAAATCGTTTTTGTATAATATACAATCATTAGGACATGCATATATCTTCGTGTACTCTAAACTCATTGGACATAATATCTTTTTTGTGTCATATTTATGAATAAGTAATGTGTTATCTTCGGGAAACATCTCCTTTAACAAATCCAATAATTCGATGAACCTTTTATCAGTCTATCCTTTTCTTGCTTTTAAACTAAACAATTTTAAAGTTGTTGATAATCTCATAAAATTGCATCTGTATACAATGGTTGCTCAAAATCAGATTTCAAAAAATCATACATATGTGTTTTCTTAAAATTTTCTTCACCAATATCACATATCATATCCTCTAGATTATCATCTATCCCTTCTTCAAATTTTTTTGTTGTTGACATAGTTGGGATGTCTAATATTTTCCCATGCAATGTTCATATTATATAACTCTTAACAATACCATAAACAAATAAGCAATCATGTATATCTCCAAATTCATGACGAATTTGATTCAAACAACGAACACATGGACAATAGTACGTCCCTTTGATAGTTTTTCCATTTTCACGAATAAATTTCAAAATTTCCTCAACTCCTTTTCCGTACTCTTCACAAATACGACGTACATTTATCCAACTTCGGTCCATATCTACCTATTGAAAGCAATGAGGGGGAGATTGATGGAAATGTCCCTACATTCCCAAAAAATGATTTTGATGATGATTCAAGTCAACTACATTCAGGTCAACAACATTAAAGATGAATTAAGGACAAACTGAATTTATGACGTTAGTGAAAATGTGAAATATTTCCCTACATGCCCAAGATATGTTTTTGATAAAGATGATGATTCAAGCAAGCCCAAGATGATTCCTGAAGACTAGATAGAGTCTTAGAATACTGGATATGGAGGTACAAGTTGATGAAGTAATATTATGCATAAGCCTCCAAAACACAAGTGTGATAAAATTCATAACATGATATTTTTCTCTATCATGCTTAATTATGATGCATCAGAAATGGAAAAATGATTTTCTTTATCATAATTAATTATACTGGTAATATAATCAATTATGACAATTCAAATTTGAAAAATATATCCGTTTTAAAGAATAAATGTTTTTGAATACATCCTGATTTTCTCTATGATATTATTGATGTCCAATGACCATTTTTTGATGTTATTTTTCTATTTAATTAAGTTTTGATGAAAAATAAAAAAAACACACAATTACAGAATTCGAAAATACAATTTACATTCAATCAGTTTTGAGAAAAGAATTCTGAGCAAGGCAACAGAGATATTTTACACCTTTTGAGAAAACTCTTTTCTCTACTGCCTTTTGTGCTTTCATTGTTAATCACACTTGTTCTTGGAGATTGACATTCTACAGACTTCTACAATTTGTTGTCTCCATTACCAAGGTGTGTCTGTTCTTATTTTTATTACCTTCATCCTTTTTGCATTGGTGGAAAAGGAGGTGTTTTTCATTCCTAGTGTGATTCTAGGGAGGTGTTCATCCATAGTGAGATTCTAAGGAGGTGTTTTCATCCTTTGATTTGTTCAAATGAGGTTTTCATCCCTAGTGTGATTCTAGGGAGGGGTTCATCCTTAGTGGGATTCTAAGGAGGTGTTTTTCATCCTTTGATTTGTTCAGAGGAGGTGTTCATCCCTAGTGGGATTCTAGGGAGGTGTTCATCCCTAGTGGGATTCTAGGGAGGTGTTCATCCTTAGTGGGTTTCTAAGGAGGTGATTGTCTTTTTAATTAGTTTACTTTTTATTGGTTCTTCTGCTAAGTTGATTGTAAATTGTAAACTGAATTTGAAAGATAGTGAATGGGGAGTCACTCTTGTGTCAAGAGTTGACTGGAAACTGGATGTAGGGTTGGTTATACCCGAACCAGTATAAATCTTTGTGTGCTCTTCTCTTTCCCTTATTTCTTTCTCCTTTCCTGATTATATTATTGCTTCCGCTTTAACAAATTATTGACTCACAAATAAATTTTTAATTTGACATCTATTTTAATTTGTGCATCTATTCACCCCCCCCCCCTCTAGATGCCATTTGTCTAACACCTATGTTATAAATTTTTGTCACTCCTAGAGATTCAAAATTCATATTTAAAAAAATATATACAAACAACAAAAAATGTGATTAAGACGTAAATGCAGTGTATAAACTGAAAATGCACTCAAATAATTGAACGAATAATCACAAATTACAACAATTTAATTTCAATAACAATCCAGTGAAGACATTCATGCAATAACGTGATTGAGATCCCAAAAACAATAATGGATTCAATTTGAATATATAAGAGCAGACATGAAATATTAACCTCGAATATACACAAAACACTCTAAAATCTCAAATCCAATTGGAGAGAAATGTCAACCACCATAAATGGGACACAATGTTGGTGTTTTCGTCACTCACATTGGTCGAAATATACCTTTGAAGGTGTTGAAATGATTGTTGTCATTGTGGTCTTCAAAAACCCTTGCAGCACGAGACGAAGAAGTGGCCCTGGGCAAGAATTAAACGCGAATTTTACGTCAGCCCCTTTTAGGTTTGACGTAAAAGTCACTGTAGACCCCAAATCTTGTCTGACTCTCTAATAAAGCCGAAGATCGCCCGTTTCGAAGATGGTCAAGACTTTATTAAGTCCCTAGTAGTTTGTTCTAGGTTCCATTTAAGATAAGAAGTGTTTTTAGAGGCATTAAAAATCGAGAAATCCGCCGGAGACAGCGGATGGTCGTCCAGGACAAGCAGATGGCCGTCCATGGCAACTTTAAGGCCATGGACGACCATCCACTTAGTATGGACGGCCGTCCACTAAGTCCAGATGACCGTCCACCTTTTCCAAGCCCAGTTCCCTATAAAAAGGAGCTCCCATTCTCCGAATTTTCACACCTTTTCACTCTTACCACACTCTAGGAAGCCTTTTGGCACTTTAGAGTGACTCCGAGCATTATTCCGAGGTTCGAGTGAGCTTTCCGATTACCGTTAAGGTTGAAATCGGTTAAGGAAGTCTCCTTTTGAGACGTTCGGCCCTCCGTAAAGTGACTTTTCTTTATTTTGCGAGAGGAGCATGCTTGTAGAGTGCGGGGACTGCCAAAAAGCGTCCTCAAGTTTCGAATAGTTAATATAAAAGCTTGCTTCGGAGGTTCCTTCTCTATTATCTCTTTCTTTTACTGCTTTCTTTATCTCTTTCTTTGTGTGCATTAGATAATAGAGCCATATAGATATTTAAATTATGCAAGTAGATAGAATAATAGGGTAAAAGCATAATTTCTTTAAGTGTTTATTTTCTAAGTTAATCCATCATAGGGAACCCGAAAGGGGCGTTGTGGGGTGCTAACACCTTCCCCATACGTAACTAACTCCCTTACCCGACTTTGGTTGTAATGGTCAAAGTTGGTTTTTTCTAAAACCACTGCCTTCTTCTTTTTTTATCCTTTTTTAGTGTTTAAGGTTAAAACACTGATGGCGACTCCTTAAACCTATTCAAAAACCTCGCCTTTAGGTCCAGCCCGGTTATCGGACAGCCTAAAGGCGTTGAACCACTTCTTTCAAAAAATGCGAGTTGAAGCACTTGGTGGATTTGATGAAGACATAGATATAGCTTAGGTTGTGGGTGTGTAGATGATTAGATTTTTAGTTTAAACACTTAATCTCTTGATAGGCCAATATATTTTGTGATAAGCGCCTTATAATGTTGCATCCCATTGAAAATCATTTTTCTGCATGAAAAACTAACATCTAAGTATTAAAAGAACAAACTAAGTTTTTCAATCTGTTGAAAAGGATTTTCAATCTGTTAAAATCACTCAACATAATAAGTGGTCTTACATAGTCGTAGTTTCAATTGATTGATTCGCGGAAACAACAAGTTAAAATAACTCAATAAATTTTTTCAAAATCAAAGTTTCACATTTTCAATCTGTTGAAAATGAATTTTAATCTGTTGAAACAGAAAGATATTTTTTTTCAGTCTAAGAGTTTTTCAGAAAATCAATCTGTTGAAATAATTTTTAATCTGTTAAAACAGAGAGGCTATTTTTTAACTAAGTGTTTTCAGGTTTTCAATCTGTTGAAATGATTTTTAATCGATTGAAACAGAGAACTATCATTTTTCATAAAGCTGTTTCAATCCATTAAAAACTCGAATCAATCGATTGAATGGAGCTTTAAATGAAATCAATCGATTGAATCGATGTTTTAATCGATTGAAATAATATTCTGATCGATCATAGTTTCATTCTAATGGATCATAACTCGGTCTGATCGATCATAGTTTCATTCTAATCGATCATAACTCGGTCTGATCGATCATCTTCATTTCTAATCGATCAGAGTCTCTTCTAAACTGTTTTACTTTAAACTAATCGATCTTTTGACTTTCTGAAACAGTTTTTGGCAGATGAAACGTTCTGATTCTTTGTTTTACTCTATATATACAGAATTGATCTATCTTTTGAAATATATATACAACACACTACTTGAGAAAACTTGTGAAATCAATCTGTGAAACTTTCATATACGTGACTTTCTCCGCATTCAAGAATCTTTTCATATCATAAGGTGCTTGTGATCGAATTGTGGTCAATCAAAGAGAGAAAGTGCTTGTTAGAATTTGTTCTGGACAATTAGAACTTCAAGTCCAGGTTTTTTCTTTTCATACTCTTTTGTAAAAGTGTGATTGTGCAGGTTGGATTGTGATCTGCACTTGGTACGATGACTTGGATTTGGTTCTTGGGTGGTTTTCAAGATTCTATCTTGTGGGTTTGCAAGATAGTTCTTGGGGTAGATTGGTGAGTATCTACTGGTTGTAATTTTCACTTGGAATTAGTGGAACTTGACAGGTTTGTCAAGAACTGGATGTAGCTCTGGATTAGAGTGAACCGAGTATAAATTTGTGTGTTAAATTTCTTCTTTCATCTCTTTTATTTTACTGTCTATAAACTTGATGTGTTTAAACCAAATTACCTTTGCAAAAATTGAATAAAGATAACTCATTCTTCCAAAAGAAAGTAAGTTTTGCGAAAAAGTTTTAAAGTTCAATTCACCCCCTCTTGAACTCAACCATTAATTCTTTCAATTGGTACCGGAGTCTGGTTCTTGTAAGTTACTCAAGAAATCGGTCCAATGGCTGAGGGAAAGATGACTTTTACGGAAGGAGCCTCCATAAACGAGGCCTCCACTTTTTACTGGTGTGAATTATTCTTTCCGGAAGGTTAGAATGAAAATCTTTATTGAATCTCTTGATAGAGGCATTTGGGAAACAATTGTTAATGGTCCTTACAAACCAACTCATTCGGTAGATGGTAAAGTAGTTGAAAAAGATTGGGCTGAATTAACTGATGTAGAAAATAGGAGAGTCCAATATGATTATACTTGCAAAAATATTATTACCTCTGCTTTAAATCTTGATGAGTTTTTCAGGGTGTCTCGGTGTGCCTCGCCAAAGAGATGTGGGAAATTTTAGAGGTCACACATGAAGGAACATCTGATGTGAAAAGGGCAAGAAAGCATGAGTTAATCGGGGACTATGAGTTGTTTAAAATGCAGCAAGGAGAAACAATTGCGGATGTGCGGAAAAGGTTCACGCACATAGTTAATCATCTAATTGGGTTAGGAAAGACTTTTGACAAAGAAGAGTTGAACATCAAAATCTTAAAGTGTTTGGACAGAACATGGCAACCAAAGGTGACAGCTATATCGAGAATCAAGAGACTTGATCTGAAATGACTACCAGCTTCACTTTTTGGTAAGTTGAGGGAACATGAGTTGGAAATCAATCGGTTCAAAGAAAAAGAGAATGCAGAAAAGAAAAGTAGAAATATTGTTCTCAAGACGATTGAAGAAAACGAGTGGATCTGAAGAAGATGAATCGAGAGAACTGACTTTGTTGGTTAAGAAATTTGGGAAATTTCTTAGAAGAAAGAAACAGAACGGCCAAGTAAAAAGGTACAATGATAAAAAGATCGAATCTGTTCAAAATACTATTACTTGTTATTCTTGTGGTAAACAGGGTCACATAAAGAGTGATTGTCCGGAAAAGACCAAGAATCGAACAAGAAAGAATCAAGATACAAAGGGAAAAAGGCCTATATAGCCTGGCAAGACAATGATTCATCTTCCAGCTCACGAATCCGAAAGTGAAGAGGTGAACTTGTGTTTGATGGTCGGTCGTGAATCCTCTTCATCACATGTAAGTTCAACTCCTACGAGAGAATGAAATGAATTACGAGCACATTACTAAATGCTTTCAATGAAATGCATAGTGAAGCCAAAAATTTATCTCATACAAATAATCGGTTGAAAGGTTTAAATAACTGGTTAGAAAATAGAGTTAAAGTTACGGAAAAAGAACTATTAGAAAGCAAAACAGATTTAGAACATCTAGATATTATCTATTCATCTGCGGATAATGTTCTTGTTAATAAGAATTGTGAAAAATGTATTGTTTTACAAAATAAGGTTGATTACTTGACTAAAACCTTGACAAAATTTACTCAAGGTAAAGAGAATTTAGATGCACTTCTTGGGTCTCAAAGCTGTGTGTTTGAACGTTACGGAATCGGGTACAAACCTAAGAATGGGGTAAAAACAAAAAAATATTTGAACTTCTTTTCATACAGAAAAACAACAGCATCCCCTTTCTCATCTTGTCATTACTACATGAAGAAAGGACATACTATAAAATTCTGTCATGCTAGAAAATATTTTGTGCCGCAAGGTAGGAAGAAATGGGTTCCAAAAATTAATTCATTTCAAATAACCTAATTGGACCCAGTAATCATAAAGGGTACTAGAAAAATTCTTAACTTGTTTTGCAGGAACAAAGTCCGGGAATCCCTTGAAGTTCGAGCTACGAATCGGGTTCGTTTGTCTAAAGCTGATTGTTTTAATTAATATAAACTAGTATTAATCGATTAAAATAACTTACGGAAGATATTAGTAAATATGTCAGTATAGTTTTAATCGATTGAAATGCGAATCAATCGATTAAAATGTTCTCATGATTTGAGTTTTAGTTGTTTTAATCGATTAGAATGAATTTATATCAACTAAAATCACTAAGGTATCAAATTTAATCGACTCATTTTCGTTTTAATCGATTTAAATTCTGGTATCATCTTCTAGATCTCTTCCAATACAGAAACAATCGATTCTTTCAAGTATTAATCGATCATTTTACTATTGCATTTTCAAAACGAATATTAAAGACCAAATTAGTAAAATAATTTGTTTAATCAATTTGTTCCCGAAAATCATTTTCAAAACATCCAAATGAAATTTGGTCATGCATATAGAGTCTACAATTTAAGACTTAAATCATTGAAGAATCGAGTACATGTTGTGTTTAATGAGTCTCCTCGAGTGTTGCGAGAATAGAATTACAGAATGCTGCAGATGAAGAAGATTTAGCTGATAATTCTTATCAGTTGAAACATGCCGATAACACGGATCAGCAGTATCGTTGAAGAAGATGATCCATCGATGGACCCTGCAAAGCTAATTCTCCAAAAATTACTGAAGAACAGGAAGAAGATGTTCTGGAAGAGCTTCCTAAAGAATGGATTGTCCCAAGAGATCTCTCTCTAGACAATGTCATCGGGCAAATCAATAAGGGAGTATCTACTAGACATTCTCTTAACCAATTTTGTAATCATATGGCATTCATTTCACAAATAGAGCCTAAGACAGTTAAAGAAGCATTAAATGATGAATACTTGGGTTAGTGCCATGCATGATGAGCTTAATCAATTTGAAAGAAATAAAGTGTGGGAATTAGTTCCTAAAATCAAAGATATCAATGTAATTGGTACTAAGTGGGTATTCAAAAACAAGCTAGATGAACACGGCATTATTACTAGAAATAAAGCTAGGTTGGTAGCCAAAGGGTATAACCAACAAGAGGGTATCGATTTTGATGAAACCTTTGCACCTGTAGCTAGACTTGAAGCTGTTAGATTATTATTAGCTTATGCCTGTATAAGTGGTTTCAGATTACTACAGATGGATGTAAAGAGTGCCTTTCTTAATGGACTCATCAATGAAGAAGTATATGTTTCTCAACCTCCTGGGTTTGAAGATCACAAGCATCCCGACCATGTCTACAAATTGAAAAAGGCCCTTTATGGTTTAAAGCAAGCACCTAGAAAATGGTATGAGAGGTTAAGTAACTTTCTAATTGATCAAGGGTACAAGCGAGGTGAAGTTGATAAAACTCTATTCATTAAGAAATGCTGGAACCGACATTATTCCAGTGCGGGTGTATGTGAATGATATCATTTTCGGTTCCACTAATAATGCCATGTGTAATAAGTTTGTAAAAGAAATGCAAAGTGAATTTGAAATGTCTATGATGGGAGAATTGAATTTCTTCCTTGGTCTCCGGGTTAAACAATTAAGAAATGGCATTTTTCTTAATCAATCTAAATACTCGCAATGAATTGTTAAAGAAATTTGATATGCAAAATTGCAAGGAGTCCTCTACACCCATGTCTACTAACTGTTGTCTAGACTTAGATGAAAAAGGAAAACCTCGTTGATCAAACTAAATATAGAGGTTTGATTGGTTCACTACTATATCTAACTCGCTAGTAGACTCGACATTATGTTTAGTGTGTGCCTTTGTGCAAGATTTCGAGCAAATCCAAAGGAATCACATCTTACTGCTGCCAAAAGGATTACTGAAGTACCTTAAGGGAACAGGTTAATGTTGGACTATGGTATCCTGAAGGTGCATCCCTTAAACTTGTTGGATTTTCCGATTCGACTTTGCGGGATGTAGATTGGACGAGAAAAAGTACCTCCGGTACTTGTCATTTCTTGGGAGCGAGTCTTATATCTTGGCACAGAAAAAGCAAGCGTGTGTTGCTCTGTCAACTACAGAAAGCTGAATACATTGCAGCTGGGAGCTGTTGTGCTCAAAGCATTTACCTCAAGCAACAACTAACAGATTATGGAGTGACTCTAAACAAGGTACCTCTGGTTTGTGACAATACTAGTGCAATAAACTTAACTAAGAATCCTATTCAACACTCTAGAACTAAGCATATTGAAATTAGACATCACTTTATTAGAGAACACGTATCTAGGGGTGACTGTGAGATATTATTCATTGAATCTGAAAAACAGTTAGCTGATTTATTCACTAAACCACTTCCTAGAGATAGACTTAATATGCTTAGGACTGAATTAGGAATTCTAGATATATCTAGTATTGCATAACTGATTCTTTACAGTAATTGTATTCTTTTTAACAGGCTGATAACAAGTTCAATCGATTAATAATTGCATGAATAACTTGATATTATTTGTTTCAATCGATTGAAATTGCAAAATAATCTGTTGATTTCCTGATCCTTACTCTCTGGTATTGATATGTTATTAGTTCAATCGATTAGATAAACTTTTAATCGGTTTATTTCATTAACCTTGTAGCTCTGCATACTTTCTTCTATAAATCAATCGATTAAATCTTCGATTCAATCGATTGAATTCACTTATGGTACTCTGCATGCTTGTCTCTTACAATAGCAATCGATTTAATTCTCGATTCAATCGGTTTATTTTTACTTCTGAGTATCTGTGATTACAAAATCAATTGGTTTCACGGAATATCAATTGATTATTTTTTTTGGGCTAGTTGTATGTACTTTGTCTCTAAACAATTTCTGCAGAGTAAATTGAATGCATTTACAATAAGATAAACTTCAACTACTCTCTTAAATATCAAAGATATCCAATAAAAGTTGATTGACTCTGATTGGATATCAGATGTGAGGGTAATTAAGGTGCACAGTACACATTCCTTCTCTCTCTCCACCTTTATCATCACTGCGCAGAAGCAGAAAAGCAGTTATTCAGTAAAGACAAAATTTTTGAAGATGAAAGGATTGTATATTCTTATTCCTGTAGTATTATTTCCTTCTTTGAACTTTCTCTTTCCTCGATTCTTTTCTGTTCTGCTCATCCCAAAAATCAAATATGCTCAAGCGCACAAAGTCTGGTAGGAAGAAGTCCAGCAGAGGCGAGTCTTCTACTGCAAGGCAAGAACAGAATGTTGGAGGAAGGATTGAAACTTGGTTCAATGGGGACCAAGAGAAAATGAATTTGTTTATCCATGAATTGAGCAGGAAGCAAGTCAACATTCGAAGATGTTAAAGTTCTCCTGGTTTGATGCTCGAAGGATTCAGGGGCATTCGAAAGCTACTTGCAACACCAAAAGCTTCGAAGTTTCGGAGTTAAATGGTAGGATTTATCCTGATTTGATTAAAGTTTTCTTCACATATTTATCCTTTGAAGGTTCCACTTTGAAAACCCAAGTTAAAGGTGTAGACATTGAAATTACACCCAACATCTGGAAGGAGGTTGCTGGAATAAAGGATGTTGGTGTAAAAGTCACCAAAGGATACACTTCAGATGTGGAGGAATTTAATAAGGTCCAGTACTTTCGGTCATGCATGAAGAATACTCGTGATTCTGTCAGTTCTTTCAATACTGGGAAGCTAAAACTGGAAGAAAGAATTCTCGCTTTCATTGTGTCGTGGCAGCTCACACCCGGGGGAGCAATCATGCGGTGCTAAACGAAGGAGATTTAGTACTTGATGTACTGCATTCACCACAGGATACGGGTGAACTGGGTCTTCGTCCTCAAGGACCACATGATCAAAGCCAAGAGACTTAGTGATTTCAGGTATCCTTACGCTATTCTGATTTCTAAGTTTTTAACACATTTTGGTGTCAATGTAGAAGGAGAACTTGTTGAAACCGTCCGACCAACGAATGAAATAAATAATTCTGTGATTCACAAAATGGGATTCATTAAAATTGATGGTGAATGGATATCGAAAGAAGATGCTGGGAGAAGTGAAGAAAGTGAAGAAGAAGTGCAAGAGGAAGGAATCAACACCGATTTTCCTGGAACTTCGCAACGACGTCCGTCTGATCCAATGGAAGAAGTGACCCCACTTGGAAATGATTCCATACAATCCACCGCCTGACCGTGGCACGCCTCTGTCTCGGTTCGAAAGAACAATGTTACATCAAATGAGCGAACTGCAATCGGATCAAAGGAGGCATATGCAGATGACTACTGCTCTGAGGGCTCGGCAACATTATTTGGATGAAAATTTCATTGCAAGGTTCCAGCATATTGATAATCAACTAGAAGACATTTACAACAGGATTGTGGAACTGCAATTCAATCAAGGCCCCGGGGACGAATGAAGACTTTCTATGTTTCTGTTATTCTGTTTTCTTTTCTTAGTTTTTAATGTTTTATATTTGGGGTACCCACGTAGCCCCATTGGACTGTAACTAAAACAATCTATTTGATGCCGTCAAATAGGGGGAGAAGTATTTTGCTTAAAACTGTCACTACACACACACCACAAAATATATGTCTCTGGTCTGTTATTTTTTATGCAGGTGCAGCGGTTATTTGTCTCCATCAAATAGGGGGAGATTGAAGCACTTGGTGGATTTGATGAAGACATAGATATAGCTTAGGTTGTGGGTGTGTAGATGATTAGGTTTTTAGTTTAAACACTTAATCTCTTGATAGGCCAATATATTTTGTGATAAGCGCCTTATAATGTTGCATCCCATTGAAAATCATTTTTCTGCATGAAAAACTAACATCTAAGTATTAAAAGAACAAACTAAGTTTTTCAATCTGTTGAAAAGGATTTTCAATCTGTTAAAATCACTCAACATAATAAGTGGTCTTACATAGTCGTAGTTTCAATTGATTGATTCGCGGAAACAACAAGTTAAAATAACTCAATAAATTTTTTCAAAATCAAAGTTTCACATTTTCAATCTGTTGAAAATGAATTTTAATCTGTTGAAACAGAAAGATATTTTTTTTCAGTCTAAGAGTTTTTCAGAAAATCAATCTGTTGAAATAATTTTTAATCTGTTAAAACAGAGAGGCTATTTTTTAACTAAGTGTTTTCAGGTTTTCAATCTGTTGAAATGATTTTTAATCGATTGAAACAGAGAACTGTCATTTTTCATAAAGCTGTTTCAATCCATTAAAAACTCGAATCAATCGATTGAATGGAGCTTTAAATGAAATCAATCGATTGAATCGATGTTTTAATCGATTGAAATAATATTCTGATCGATCATAGTTTCATTCTAATCGATCATAACTCGGTCTGATCGATCATAGTTTCATTCTAATCGATCATAACTCGGTCTGATCGATCATCTTCATTTCTAATCGATCAGAGTCTCTTCTAAACTGTTTTACTTTAAACTAATCGATCTTTTGACTTTCTGAAACAGTTTTTGGCAGATGAAACGTTCTGAATCTTTGTTTTACTCTATATATACAGAATTGATCTATCTTTTGAAATATATATACAACACACTACTTGAGAAAACTTGTGAAATCAATCTGTGAAACTTTCATATACGTGACTTTCTCTGCATTCAAGAATCTTTTCATATCATAAGGTGCTGTGATCAGAAGGTCAATCAAAGAGAGAAAGTGCTGTTAGAATTTGTTCTGGACAATTAGAACTTCAAGTCCAGGTTTTTTCTTTTCATACTCTTTTGTAAAAGTGTGATTGTGCGAGGTTGGATTGTGATCTGCACTTGGTACGATGACTTGGATTTGGTTACTGGGTGGTTTTCAAGATTCTATCTTGTGGGTTTGCAAGATAGTTCTTGGGGTAGATTGGTGAGTATCTACTGGTTGTAATTTTCACTTGGAATTAGTGGAACTTGACAGGTTTGTCAAGAACTGGATGTAGCTCTGGATTAGAGTGAACCAGTATAAATTTGTGTGTTAAATTTCTTCTTTCATCTCTTTTATTTTCTATCTATAAACTTGTTGTGTTTAAACCAAATTACCTTTGCAAAAATTGAATAAAGATAACTCATTCTTCCAAAAGAAAGTAAGTTTTGTGTAAAAGTTTTAAAGTTCAATTCACCCCCCCTCTTGAACTCAACCATTAATTCTTTCACGAGTCATTTCAAAACCATCGCGTCACTCTGACCACCTCTTCTGACAACGGTGATAGTCACACCCATTATCTACAAAAATGTCATCACTTTTTATTTTTAAGCTAGGTATTTTTGGATCCGATGAGAAATAGGTGACGTAAAATGTCCATTCTGCACTAGTGCACCCTTTGCCCAAAATGTATTTGTGTCATTGTTTCCTGTCCACCACCATATTTGAGGTGTTGTACACACTATTTTGCATCTCTATTTAATTTATGACCGTTGACAATGTGATAAGTGCTTGTTGAATTGCAATTTTAGATTTTGTGTAGAATTAGAAATTAGGGATTTAATTTTGATTTGGAGATTTACTTTACAATTAAGAAGGAATTCAGGACCTAATCATGCACAATTTATGAGTTATTTGGGTGTCCTAACTCGATCTAAGGTTTTAATTTTGATGTCTAATTGGGATCATGTTCTAGAATCAAAGAAAAAATTGATTTGGCAAGACTATGTGAACTATTACAATTTGTTTTTGTTTTTTTTATATAATTGTTTACTTTTAATTATTTGTTATATGTTGGTTGTATTTTTGTAGACAAACTTTGAGTTTGAGGCTTCGAGTACAAACGGAGCAAGATAATGTCCTTTGTAACTAAAAAAAATGGAGAGAATTTAAGACAAATTTGACTAGTTACTATATATTTGGGAAATATCAAAGTAAAAAGGATGAATCATGCCAGGTTTAGTTATATTATTTAGTAAATTTAAATACATGTATTTAATATTTCTAAAAGTCAATTGTATTTTATTCTTTATTTTGTATTCACAGGAAAAAGGAAAAAAAAGATCAAGAAATCGAACAAAAGAATGCTAGTCCTCACAATTTCCTTGGGGAGGCTATGACTTGTTGGATAAGAAAATTATGTTGGAGAAAGCCAAGAGGGCAAATGAATCCTCCTCCATTGGAGAAGTTGTGTCTCCTCCATCCCGTCCTACTCGACATGAGAAGTGACAGATGACTCATACTAAATCATCAAGCCAAATGAAATTTGAGACATCTAGAGTATTGCGGATCGAAATGTAAGTTTATGCAAAAAAAAAACAAGATAATAATTTTGCCAATTTATAAGTTTGAAATGATAGTCACTAACTTTGATAATAAATTTTGTTTACATGACACATTACTTGAGCAGAGTTCTCAAGTTACTTTTATTTCTCATGGGCGTCAAGATATTTTGACCACTATTATTAGCACTCTAAAACACCCTGGTAGTGTGTGTACTGCAGCATTTGGTGTGGGTGTCTGATAGTATTTTAGAGTACCTCCTTGCCTTAGCAGTTATGAAGGACGGTAAGTCAAGAGGTGATGGAGTAACTAGTAGCCACCCTAACATAAAGATTGACACCACAAATAGAGGAACAATTAAGAAGCACACATGCAGATGAATGGAGGCGTGAGTTTGAAGAACGAATGGAGTCCATGGGTATCTCACAACATAATTAAGTACTTCGAGAGAATGTACCTCCTACTCGTGCTCATGTTAGTATAAAAGGTAGTAATGTTGTTGATAGTGTGGATGTATCTGAGGAGGCTGATACAAAAATATGTTATCGGTGTAATTTTTTTGTGGATGGAGATCCTCCTCATCTTGTGGCTATTGAGAGAGTGTATGGAGAGTCCACATTGCACTCAATGACATTGGATGCGAGTTATAAAAGAGTAGTGTTGAAGATATCAAAGATGTTACTACTACGATCCCTATGTCCACAGATGAGGTTCAATTGGTGGGACCAGTGGCGGATCTTCTTGGGAGCTGAGGGGGGTCGTGGCCCCCCAAAGTTTTGTAACTCCCATGTAATTTATGATTTTGGCCCCCCCAAACTTAATTAACATTTAATATATTTACTTGTATATTTACAATTTTATCCTCTCAGTCCCTCCTCAGTTTTGTAACTCCCATATAATTTATGATTTTGTCTCTCTCTAACTTAATGATCATTTAATATATTTAAGTATATATTTACAATTTTATTCTTTTACCCTTTCATCTTCTTTCTTCTTTTTATATTTATTTATTATTTATTAATAATATATTATTTGGCCCCCCAAGATCAATGGTCAAGATCCCCCACTAGGTGGGACAGGCCCTTCATACATTCATGGCATGGCTTACACATCTAATTCAATCCATTTCTAAGAAAAATAAGGTATGCAATTGAAGTTTAATTTGATGAATATATGTCTTATGTATATTGATGTTTGTCATGGTGTTAAGCAAGATAATGTGACATAAGCAAATCGTGGAACCTGATATTAGACCACAACTATATTTTAATACACTAATGGAGTTGATTGGAGTTTTACAAAGTTTATATTAAATTCCATATGTGATACCATGGGATGCAACCCTTTTAGTGTGGACAATAATAATGTACATTTATACATAACTATGTAGGACACATTTAAAATCATACAGGGTATACAAATATTGAACATTGTCGTCATACAATTATGGATGATCTACGTATATTTTAACTCTAAATTTCATTCCATTATTTAATATGAGATTATACATTATCTTATGTTTATATTAACAATGTAGGTATGTCAATCAATTAATTGTGAATAAGGGGAATGCTAATTTATATGGCTTCTTTGAGCCTTAAGCCATATAAAAGTATGGGAATAGAAAAATGAAATGTCAAACCTATATCCAACGATGGATTCAAGGCACCTGGAGGACTATTTATATGAATCCATATATTAATGTGTAAGTACAACATATATTTGTTACATATTTAATATAATAATATATTATTATTAATCAATCTCTTATTTAGGTCTCATTGGTAATTGATGGTATTAATTCTGATGAAGAATATTGTTGTGTGGTTTTGTTCACCTCATAAAAAGTCAACTACAAACTTCAAAACTTTAGTACAAAGGTATTATTTAAATTACCTCTTTTGTATTTTATCAAAGTATTATTGATTATTAATTACTAATATTTCATTTTATATAGTATTGTGAATGTATGCAATGTCTTAGACGATAGATCCAGTTCATCGTCGCATAATCTATGATGGATTTATCTTAAGATATATAATTCTATGATTGTATGTCATGTTACTCTTTATTTCTTGATTTAAGAGCATTTTCTAAGCTAGTTATGTTATTCATAAACCATGCATTTAATATATTTTCATTAAAAGTATAGCATAATTCAGTTTTTCTTAATTTGTTGTATTTTATGTAGTTTTAACATAATAAAAAAATATACATACATACATCCACATTGCATATTTCTTTTTCTTTTTTTGTAGGAGAGGTAATTTGAGATGGACCAAATTGATATAAAGAAATGTCTAAATTGATGTCGTCAAACTTCACTATTTTTGAAAGCTCAAGTTTGCTTGTACAGTCCACTTGCATAATGTTATAAATGAAAATTTTGAATCAAACAAATTAACTGGTGCGATGCAAATCAGTGCTGGATCACTCAAAATAGGAAAGAAGCAAACTATTTTCTCCAAATCAATCCTAGAAATTTTTCTTCACAACAATCAGATTTTGCAATTATTTATTTGAAAAATATTTGATTTTATTATAATCAATTTTAGGCTTAATTTTCCTTGTTCAAACCCCTATAAATAGAGGTCTTACGACAACCTATAATCACAATCTCCTAGCCTGGGGTGAGAATTGTTGTTTTGTCTTATTTCCATTTTCTTCTCCTACTCTCAGTTTGTAGTTTAGTTTTTAATTAGGCGAATTTATCTACTGCTACTTGTACTTATGATTTGTTTTCTTTTATTTAATTTACAATTTCTATTGAATTTTCTAGTTTATCTTGTTCTAGTTATTTTATTCATTTAGTGCTTATTTTAATTTCTGCTATTTAATTGTTTAGAATTTTTATTCTAGTATTGCATAATTTTGATTTTCAATTTGTCTCGTTTCCAATTCCAATTCGCAATTTAATTTTAGAGTTATCACTTTCAGAAATTTCAAATCTAATTACTTGAACTATTTTGTTTTAAAGCATTTTTTTATTCCTGCACTTTTAATTAAAATCACTTTATTTTAATTTTATAAATTTTAGTTATTTAATTTTTTTTCGTTTAATTTTAATTTTCGTTAATATTTTATAGTAATTTGATTTTAATTTTTATTATTACTGCATTAATTTTTTTTCACTCTTTCATTCATCCCCTATTTACTTGTTATTTACTATTTTAGAGAGAATAATATGTGATAATGAGTATGTTCCTATAATTGTGTCCTTGTGAGATTCGACACGGGTTAGCTATACTTGCATTAGTTTAACAACTTGTTTATTATTTTTTATCAATATTTTGTACGACTAAAATGTTGTTATCATTCTAGATCAAAATTGTCATAACATGTTTTATAGTTTGTACATAATTAAATTTTAATAATTGACATATTAGTGTAATAAGTAACAAGAAAGCTATGAGTGTGGATAATACGTCATGCATTGAACGTGGACCATAACTCGTGTGTCTATTATGGATTCATGGATCATATGATAATTACGTTAAATTATTTATCATATTATATGATTTCAAATATAACATCTATAATATATTTGTTATAGATTTTTGTAGATGAGAAGTTACTAGATTACACCACCATTGAAAAAATTAGACAAGAGTGGACTATGATTTTTCTTGGGTTTTAAGAATAGTGGTAGATTAGTGTAGTATTTATAGGATAATTTGTGGACATAATTATTAATATGTGTACTTTTTTTACATGAAACTGTAAATGAATTGTATTATATTGTATATGAATTGTCTGACTGTTTCAATTCTAAATTTAGATTTACAGATTTAGAATAATTATTTTCAATACAACTTAAAAATAAACCACATATTACATCCGTTATAGCTAAAACTGATGTAGTATGAGACATACCATATCGATTATGGCCTCGACCGATGTGGTATGTCTCATACTACGTCATTTTTACCATAACCGATGTAGTATCCCTTTTCCACCTGCAACTTGTGTAAAGAGTGAAAACTTCGATGTAAAATGTTTAAAATAATCAAAGCTAAATGCACTTTTTACACTAGTGTATATTAATTCTTTTTTCTTATATTCGTCCATCTCTATGATATTGATAATTAATTGTATATAAATGAAATATAATGTAATGTTTTTACAAGACATTTGTCATATAATTACATTACTCTATTTTTATGTTAATTTATTGATTATATATGTTGATGAATTATTTGATTTGATTTTACTTTTTAAAATTAGTAATGATTTGAAAATTCATACAAAAGAAAATAGAAATTACAAAATCAAAGCAAACTAGATAGTAAAGGAATTGTTTGATTTTATACAAATTAATACTTTCAAAACCATATATTCCTTCTATTTAGGAGAAAACACATTTAATTTTGTGAGATTTTCTAAATTATACTTACATATTTACGATGAAGTGATACTTATTCTTATATTTTTATTTAATAATTAATAGGCTAACTAAAAAAATAAATAAAATAAAAACATGTTTTTTTTTCTTTTCATCTATTTAATAGAGGATAAAAAATTTACATCAAAATATAAAGAGGGTTAGGCTGATTCAATCTAACTCATACAAGGTTACCATAAGTTATATTAAAAATGGGTGTTTAATCTGAATCAAAAATTTTATAATTTAATTTAATTCATCACATATTGTTAAGTTTATTATTCCCTTAAATATATATATATTTTTTATTAATTATTATTTATCTTTTCACTTATATATATATATATATTATTAATTATTATTTATCTTTTTAAATTATTAAAATAGATAAATTAAGTGGATTATTTTTTTTATAAATTTATATTAACATATACATAAAAAATTAAATTAAATATTAAAAAAAATATACTAATCCCACTCAAATTCATTTAATCCACAATTAAGCTATAATTGAACACACTTTAGCATATAACTAAAAACATTTAAATTTTTTCCATGCAAATCAGGTGAGCCACTCATATTGACAACTGTACCTGGAATATCCGACCTCGGGAACCGGATTTGGTGCGTTCACGCAGTTGCAAATCATTACACTCAGTAGAGATCAACGGCCGACTCTTCGGATGCATGCTCTGAATCTGATTCATAAAATAAAATATAATCCGTCGGATATTAGTCACGATCAAAGTTAGCGTAGTAGGTTAACGCGTTAAATTCCGATTGCAGGGGATCAGTGTCCGCTCGCGTCAGCATTTATTTTCCTTTTTCTTGTTGCGAGGCAACGGACCTGCCAATAGAAACGCAGTTTTTTACCGCGTACAAGTCGCTACTCTGCGTTTTGTCAGAAACTCTTATCCAGGTACTCAATCACGTTTCACCAAGGCTCAATCACTTCCAACACTTTCCTGTAACTCGCATCGTCACCTCGCATTGCACGTGCTTTGAAATCATTTTCTAACCTCGCTGTCGGAAACTTCCTGCGGTGTCGCAGCTGTATGCGGCAATGGCTTCTCATTCCTCCGACGACAATTTCCTGAGGAACTTCTTATCAGAAAATAATATTTTCTTACAAAAATTTTTATCTTTTCCTATTGAATTCTCATGCCTCTTATCCTCTGGTCCAATACTGAATTTCGGCCTGACCAATCTCAGAAGTGGTTTGGCACATTATAAAAACAACAGTTCCATATAAGATTCAACTCATTAAACAATGTGCACAGTGCATATTAATATTGTGTGGTCCTACAACAACTAGAGTGAAGTCCTTTACACAATATGTGATAGATTCTAACAAACAAAACACACGAATCACACCCCGCAAACCAAAACCGTGTGCCTAGTCCACTGCCTCTAGTTTTTGCACACAAACCAAACCACTGTTTGTATTTTCTATTGTCTCTCACTAGTGGAAAAATAGCATTCTATCACGAGTTTTTATCATGGTCGTAGTTCACCCGTCGTAATATGTAACGCGGTGACAATTTTATAATAAAATCATAAACTTTCTATGTCGGGTAAATTTTAACCGACATAATAAGTGGAAAGTTCACTTTCTATGTCGGTTAAATTTTACCCGACATAGAAAGTTCACTTTCTAGGTTGGGTAAGATTTAACCGACATAAAAAGTGAACTTTCTATGTCAGGTAACATTTAATCGACATAGAAAGTGAACTTTCTATGTCGGTTAAAATTTACCCGACATAGAAAGTGTATTTGATGACGGGTGTTAGGGCAACCGACATAGTATCTTCTGTTTTATCCTGCTACAATGCTCCATTTCATCACTTCATCCATAGCAGAGCTCCCCGTTCTCTTTGTCTCTTTTACGAACGTCATCGCCTGTGTACGTTTCTCCCCACCCAGCTTTGTTCGTCACGCCACCTGCCAACTCTGTATGTCGTGCCGCCTGCTGCTACTGTCGTTGGTGCCCGTCGCCTATGTACGTTTCTCCCCACCCAGCTCTGCACGTCACGCCACCTGCCACCTCTGTAGGTCTTCAAGAGGTAAGTTTTCGTGCTTGTTTTAGCCATTGTAGGTTTACAGTTTTGAATCTGGTAAGTAATAATGCTGCCAAGAAAGGGAAAGATCACGGGTGCCTTTAACAAATTTAGAGATGTATTATAAGTAGTTTAGTCATTTGAATGTGTTTCTGTAGGCATTCTTTCGTGATTTTGATTTTGAAAATTAGATTTGTATTATAATGTAGTTATTTCATTTTAAGTGAAAACTATCATCGCTTATGCTCACCCTAATGTGAGACAATACGGTTAGCCTTGATTGAAGTCAGTCATGAAATGATCCATTGTAGGACAGAACTTCTTATTGAAAGATTAAAATATCCAATCACGTGACATCGCAATTTCAGCAGAACATGTTGGATGTTATCATCCTCAAACTATACTTATATGTTGTGTTATGTGACAGAAGGTAACAATGGATCGGAGTTGGATCAATTATAGACGAACAACAAATGAATATGAGAGTGGAGTAGAACAATTCCTTGAATTTGCTAAGATGAATGTTCTGGATAATGATGGAGGATTCTATTGCCCTTGTGTTAACTGCTTGAATGAGCGAAGATTACCGACTGAAGTTATTCGGGAACATGTTCTTTGTGATGGTTTCCTAAAGAGTTACATAAAGTGGACATGACATGGTGAATTATTAAACATGCCAAGTGTAGAAGACAAAGAAAAAGTTGATCTAGAGATGGATGATCAGCTGGAGGAAATGATTCGTGAGCTTGGACAAGATGCCTTCCAACATACACATGTGTATGAGAAGTTGTCCAATGATGCAAAAAAAACCTTTGTATACAAATTGTACTAAGTTCACATGATTGTCGGCGATACTAAAATTGTTCAATGTGAAGGCAAAGAATGGATGGACTGATAAAAGTTTCACAAAATTGCTTGAGTTGTTGAGTGACATGCTCCCTGAAGGTAACACATTGCCAACCTGCAATTATGATGCTAAGAAGATATTGTGTCCAATGGGTATGGAGTACCAAAAAATTCATGCATGTCCGAATGATTGTGTGTTGTACAGGAAAGAATTTGAGAACTTTCACGAATGTCCACAATGCGGGGAATCACGATACAAGAAGAAGGATGGTGATTCTGACAATGATGTAATGAAGGGTACCCCAACAAAAGTGTTATGGTATCTTCCCATTGTTCCAAGGTTGAAACGATTATTCACTAATGGAAATGATGCAAAGCTCACTAGATGGCATGCAGATAGTCGTATTAAAGATGGTTAGTTGAGGCATCCGGTAGATGGATTGCAATGGAAAAAAATTGATTCCATCTTCCAGAATTTTGGTAATGATCCAAGAAACATTAGATTTAGACTTGCTACAGATGGAATGAATCCATATGAAAATTTAAGCAGTAAACATAGTTCATGGCCTGTGGTGTTAGTTATTTACAACTTACCTCCGTGGTTGTGTATGAAACGTAAGTACTTGATGCTATCTTTGATGATCTCGGGTTCCAGACAACCTGGAAATGACATTGATGTTTTTTTAAGCCCATTGGTTGAAGAGTTGAAGATGTTGTGGGAGGAAGGTGTTGATGTGTTTGATGGGTACACATGTGACTTATTCAAGTTGCGTGCAATGTTATTTTGTACAATTAATGACTTTCCAGCATATGGTAATTTGAGTGGCTACAACACAAAGGGACATAAAGCTTGCCCGATATGTGAAGAAGACACATGTCACTATCAACTACAACATGGAAGGAAAACAGTGTACCTTGGACACCGAAGATTTCTTCCTTCAAACCATTCATATCGTAAATTAAAAAAATCATTTAACGGGTGTCAAGAAAATGATGCAGCCCCAACACCTTTAAGTGGGGAAGAAGTATATCAACGAGCAAGTGCGATTTCGTGTGAGTTTGGAAAGACGCAAAAGAAAGCCACAGGTATATGGAAGAAAATGTCAATCCTTTTTGTTCTTCCATATTGGAGGGTTCTTGATGTGAGGCATTGTATAGATGTCATGCATGTAGAGAAAAATGTGTGTGACAGTATCATCGGAACGCTCCTTAACATTCAAGGAAAAACAAAAGATGGTGTCAATGCTCGTTTGGACATGGTTGAAATGGGTATAAGAGAACAATTAGCTCCTCAACCTCATGGTAACCGAACATACTTGCCTCCAGCATGTCACACACTGTCTAAAAAAGAGAAAAGAAGTTTTTGTGAGTTTTTACGAGGTGTGAAGGTTCCATTTGGTTACTCTTCCAATGTGAAGAGACTTGTATCTATGAAAGATCTAAAATTGCTTGGGTTAAAATCTCATGATTGTCATGTATTGATGCAACAACTTCTACCTGTGGCTATTCGAGGTATCTTACCAAAGAATGTTAGATATTCCTTAACTCGATTATGCTTTTTTTTAATGCCATATGTAGTAAAGTTATGGACCCGGGTGTTTTGGATCAGTTAGAGAATGAGGCTGCAGTCATATTATGTCAATTTGAGATGTACTTTCCTCCATCATTTTTTGATATTATGGTTCACTTGATTGTTCATCTAGCCAGGGAAGTTAGAATCTGTGGTCCAGTTTTCTTACGATGGATGTACCCTATTGAGCGATACATGAAGATATTAAAAGGGTATGTGAAGAATCAATATCGTCTTGAAGCATCAATTGTTCAAAGATATATTGCAGAGGAAGCTATTGAGTTTTGCACAAAATACTTATCAGAAGTTGAAGCTATAGGGTTACCTAAAACTCGTTACCATGGAATAGGTCTTGGTAGAGGAACTCAAGGTGCAAAAGTTGTGACAATGTGTCGAGATGAAGTACTTCAAGCGCATTTGTACATATTGAATAACAGTGAAGAAGTCATCCCCTACTTAAGTGCTCATAAAGACATTGTGAAGCGAAATAATCCACGTATGCCTAAAAAGTGGGTGATCACTGAACACGATAAGAGCTTTTTGAAGTGGTTTAAACAACAAGTTGAAGGTGACAATACGACTTCGATACACTAAAGTGGCTAGCATGTGAGCCAAACTTTGATGTGATATGTTGGGGTGGGTATGATATAAATAACTATTCATTTTATACAAAGGGAGAAGATGAAATAAGCACAATGCAAAATAGTGGAGTCATGGTGGTGGCTGAATCAATGCATTTCTCGAGTTCAAAGGATAAATATCCGATAAGGGCGTCAATGGGCTACTTTGGTGTAATTGAAGAGATTTGGGTAATAGATTACACGATATTCAGAGTACCTATTTTTAAATGTAAGTGGGTTGATTTTAATACTGGCATCTTCACCGAAGATCTTGGATTTACCTTGATTAGCCTTGAAAATACTCGTTATCCAGAAGAACCATTTATCATGGCATCTCGAGGCAAAACAAGTGTTTTATGTCAGCGATCCCGCTAACAAAGGATGGTCGGTGGTTCTACAAGGAAAACCCATGTATACTTCTCATGAGAATGATGAATTAGTACTTGATATACCAGAGACACCATGTTTCTCTTCAAATATGTCAAACTTGAGTGTTAATGTAGAAATAGATGATGTGCATGTCATACGTTATGACCATATGGAAGGATTTTGGGAGAATGTTCCAACTTGATAATGTATGCACTTTTTTTAATGTATTATTTTTTAATGTATGCACTTTTTTGTTTATCTTCAGTCATATTGTCTAAACTAATAATTATTTTTTTTTTCTTTGAACACAGATATGGCAGATTCATCTGGTACCCCTCCTCCTACACAGTCTCCCCCTCCTACACAAGGTGGTGATCAGAGTCAGCCGTCTACCAGGAAAAAGCGTAGGCGTGCTACACGGTTGAGGAACTTGAATATCAGTTGTAGCTCTGATCAGAAATTACCTATCCAATTTGACATGCAAACAGGTAGAGCCACAGGAGAGCACAATGCTAGATTCACTAGCTATGTGGCCTTGCTTGGGAGAAGCAAGGTTAGTATTCTTATTGAGGATTGAGACCATGTTCCAGAGACACTGAAGAACCAGATTTGGCAGAGTATCTTGGTACCTACTCTTATTGAGCATTTAACATGTATATATATTTAACTTTTTGGGAACTTCATGTTATTTTTATTGTGTAGGTCACATATGATGTCCCTAACACCACTTTGTTGAGGACAAAGTGGATCTCATATGCTGGGGAACGTTGGAGAGGTTTTAAGAGTGATTTGACTAGTCGATACATATACGGGGCATTGAGCAACAAGAACCCATGTGACCAGTATCAGTTTTTGGATGAGGAGACATGGCAGGCATTTCGGACTCAGCGATTAGACCCTAGGTTTCAGGTTAGCACATTTGTCATTTGTTTGCAGTCATTTTTTTTAAATAGAGGTTTTAAATCTGGTATTTAACATGGAATGCAACATGCCAAGCGGTAGAAGGCACAGGATATTCAGAGAAAGAATATCCACCCCCACAGGTTGTCTCGTGGGGGTTATGAGAAATTGGAGGAGAAGATGATGAAAGAGACATCTTCAAGTCAACCTTCAGATGACTCGGTTGTGAGTTCTGTCACTCGCCCTTCACGCCATGATAAATGGAAGAGAGCTCGCTAGAACTCATCAGGGAATTACTTATCTGAGCAAACTAATGTTGTAGCTCAACGTATTGTAAGTAGCATATCCTAAACTAATTATATATGTTATACTACAATAGGCATATGTATTTGCTAAAAAATCTTTCCTTTGTGTTGTAGGATGAGTTGGTTTACCAGAGCACTCAGGGATCATTCCACCCACATGGCCGTCAGGATATATTGGCAGTGGCCATTGGTACCCCAGAGCATCCTGGATGTGTTCGTGCTGCTGGACGAGGGGTGGGCATCAGACAGTACTTTGGTGCCCCATCCGTGGCAACTCCTACTTTGAGGCATCTGAATGAGTTGGAGTTTGAGTCCCTCAAACAACAAATTAGGAAGGAGATTCGAGATGAGGTGTACTCTGACTTGAAGGCAGAGTTATTGAGCTCAATGCGAGCAGAGTTGGCATCTTTGTCCTCTCAACCTTCTGTCCCCGCACGAGAGGCATCCCCGATTCATGTCAGCACAAAGGAGAGTTATGATGCTCCTGATAGAGGGGCAGAGGTTGCTCCTACTGACACTGCTGACTGTGAGTTGTATGTTGCGGGTCCCCTAGCATTTGGTGACATACGATACGTATTATATCTTTGACATGTATTTGGTACACTGTTAAGCATTTATATAGTCTAAAATATTTTATCATTTGTTTACCTTAGGGAAAATGTATGCATTGGGGTCAACCATCCACCACCAGAGTATTGGACATGATATGATAAGAGTGGTGGTTGTAGATGTCCGGGATGCTGCTGCCCCAATCCCTATTCCCACTGAAGAGGTTCAAACAGTGGGACAGGCACCTGAAAATTTTATCTTATGGCCAGTTTCATTAACAAGACCCATCCCAACACATGCACAGGTTGTGTCATGCATTTATCCCTTTTACTTATTATTTTTTGATAGGTTGATGTATATTAATGTTATTTATTTTTGGTACTTGTATAGAAAGAGGTTGAAAAAGCAAAGGAAGTTGTGCATGAATCACCACCACCACCGACTGCTTTACAGCGACTCGGTGCACTAGCAGCGACTATCGGGACCACTCCCATACAGTTAGATATGCCACCCAAAGTCGTATGCAGGACCAAGACGATCCCTTTTTTCTTACTCCAAAGGGATATTTTTTATCTTCTCGCTGGTACTGATATGCTATGTGTATCAGTGTTGCAGTTTTGGGAATTGTAAGTATATTTACATATTTTTTATATTCTCACTGGTACATTATTTTATAACTTTATTTATTTTCAATGTTGAAGGTATTTACATTGTTTGTGTGTTGAGAGGAAGATTGCCTTTATCTATGGATTTGTTGACCTTGTTGCCATTCAGTCCGTTGGGAATAAAGCTGAAGAGGTGCAAACGTACTTAATAGAGACATTTCAAAATGGGGGCAAAGAAGTCTACTTAGCACCTTACTTGCATTAGTAAGTATACATCTTATAAATTAATGCACATTTATGTAAAACTGAAATTTTACTAATATTATTTCAACGTGCAGGGGTCATTGGCAGCTCATAATCATTGTTCCTCGGCAATTTTTTGTGATTCTCTTGTGTTCAATACACAAGAAACCAAATGATTTGGATATTAGAAAGCACATAGACGCGTAAGTTTGTTTTTTTTAATTGTTGTATCATATGTGCACTTACACCAAAATTATTTGTCCTTTTGTAGAGCTTCGGAAGCTTACCTAAGGTTGCAAGGTCTTCCATCTCATGTTAGAAAGAAGTTGACGTATATTGCACCAAAGGTGACCAAACACCTCTTACTGTTGTTCAATTTGTCATTTAAAGTTAATCTGACATGTATTTAACTTGTAGTGTCCACGCCAATCGGGAAGCCATGAGTGCGGGTATTATGTGATGAAGCACATGCACACCATCATAGCCAAAAATATTATTGACTCATGGAGGGAGGTAAATATACTATAATTAAGTCAAATATGCCAATTATGTAAATGGTTTCTAAATCTGAAATGTTTCAATATGTAGGAATTTACAGACTCATCTCCAATGAAGATTGAAGTGTTAGACGATATTAGAGAGCAGTGGGCTTCTTTCCTTTTAAGTATTCAATCTTCATAGCAAATTTGACTTGTAACAATTTTGATTGAATTGATTTAAGTTAGCAAATTTACATTCGTTTAAGTAAATGAATTGTCTGGAACTGTGGTACATATATTGATTTCAATATGTTTCATATGTACATATCTGTCTGGAACTATATATGAACTGTGCATATCTGTCTGTACAAGTGTTTGGATCTGTGAATATTTATCTGGAACTGTGATGAATAGGTAGGTCTACTCGAAGAAAGGTAGCATCTGTGAAGAAAATGCAGGTACTGTAAAAAAAATAACACTTTCTACGTCGGTTATGTCATTACCCGACGTAGAAAGTACTTTCTACGTCGGTTAATGACATAACCGACGCAGAAAGTTTAACATTTTATGTCAGTTATTAGCATTACCGACATTGATAACACATACAATCACGGTTACTGTTAACCGATATAGATACTGGGGTTATAGAAAGTTAGAAAGTAAGACTTTCTATGTCGGTTATCAGTGTTAACCGACATAGAAAGTAATATGACAGGTCAGAATCAGTTATGATCGATCAGAATAGCTCTATGATCGATCAGAACCAGTTATGACCGATCAGAATAGCTCATAGAAAGTAAGTCTTTCTACGTCGGTTCCCTGACTAACCGACGTAGAAAGTTTAACATTTTATGTCGGTTATAAGCATAACCGACATTGATAACACATACAATC
Organism: Sphenostylis stenocarpa; assembly: GCA_963425845.1. NCBI lineage: Eukaryota > Viridiplantae > Streptophyta > Magnoliopsida > Fabales > Fabaceae > Sphenostylis > Sphenostylis stenocarpa. The sequence continues at coordinate 7,488,173 of OY731402.1, forward strand.
ACGGTTACTGTTAACCGATATAGATACTGGGGTTATAGAAAGTTAGAAAGTAAGACTTTCTATGTCGGTTATCAGTGTTAACCGACATAGAAAGTAATATGACAGGTCAGAATCAGTTATGATCGATCAGAATAGCTCTATGACCGATCAGAACCAGTTATGACCGATCAGAATAGCTCATAGAAAGTAAGTCTTTCTACGTCGGTTCCCTGACTAACCGACGTAGAAAGTCTTACTTTCTACGTCGGTTATTAGGAACCGACGTAGAAAGACTTACTTTCTATGACCCCGTATCTATGTCGCCGCTTTAACCGACGTAGAAAGCCCATTTTAACCGACATAAAAAGCCTTTTGTGCAGTAGTGTCTATTTCTCACACTATATATTAACAACAACCTTCACCGCATCCATTCATCTCCAGCTCATCAATACTCTCCATAAACACATCAAGCTAGACACTTCACAAACACACAAAAAAATCTATATTAGCATCATCTACTTTGTAACTGTTCAGGAGTCAAAAATGAGTTCTACAAGTCGTGCTTGGACTTGGACCGTTGCAGCAAGTGTTGGAGTTGTGGAGGCCTTGAAGGACCAGGGCATATGCAGGTGGAACAGTGTGTTGAGATCAGCACAGCAACATGCTAAACATAATATGAGGTCTTTGTCTCACACCAAGAAGCTTTCTTCTCAATCATCTACCATGGCTTCTGCAAAATTCAAAGATGAGAAAACTAAGCAGTCAGAGGAGTCTTTGAGAACAGTCATGTACCTGAGTTGCTGGGGTCCCAACTAAACAAAGATCCATGTTGAGATTTTTTGCAATTCTCGATTTCTCTTTTTCTAGAATGTGATAATTGAGAGAATATGAGAAATGAAAGAGCCAGAAGGCGCACCAATCAGAGAATGTCTCAAATCTCAATTAACATGTTACATGGATGTTTTTTATTGTATTCAACCGAATCAGAAGCTTAATGACTTGAGAAATAGTCTGAAGCATGCATTTTGCTTCCTTGGAGAGACATGGGTTGGATTTGGACGAGTGATTGACATTGAAACATCATTCGAACGATGAACTCTGAGACAGAAATTGTTATTTGTATAGGAGTTTAAAATGATGAGACAGAAATTACTCTGAAACATCACACTTGGAGTACATGTATGCCGAATAATTTGTAACATGTAAAAGCTAAGCAATTATCGAGAAATTACTTCTTTTCTCTGAATTTTTACTGTGTCATTTTTTCGTGGCATCTCCACCTTGTTATGAAAATAAACTCAAGGAACTTGCTATTCGATTATTACTTGGTACTCTTGGAATCATTTTTCAAAAGTAGTCTTCTATGGCTTCTTTTAAATTTTTTTTTCTGGGCCTTTTTCTTCTGAGACTGTCTTTACAGATTGGTGGCAAGATCAACTGGTGCAGGTCCAACTTTTTTCATCAATTTTATTGTTAAAGTTTTGACCATGATGTATCCAGAGCACAACTAAAAATATGATTAATACACATATAGAAAGAGATAACTATAATTATAATTACAATCCTTACTTTCGAACTGAAGCATAAGGAATTTAGAAGAAGTGATTATTACCCAAGAGGTGAGGAAGACATTTCAACATAATTGGTGTTGTTTTCCCATGTTTATTTTACAAAAAGAAATTGAATAGTAAGTTGAGAGTAGCGAAACAAAGTTTTAGCCACATCTCAATTTGATTTTGAAAAATCCAATTTTGAAGCTTTTACAGTATGAAAAATCCAATATTGATTAAGAAAATACGATGACAATGAAAATATTATAAAAGAAAAATAAAAAAATACATTTAATGACGGGATACAATGGTTTTCAATAAATATAATACATTTAACGTATTCCCTTAAATTAAAAAAAAAAAACTCAAGAATGTAGAATGCAGTTCATCGTCATAATAATTATTCATATTGTTAAATTTTATGTTCTTATAATATATTAATATTTTATTTTTCAATCTAATAATATTTTTTTAATAATTTAGTTTATTTAAAAATTATTTAATTTTATTGATATCTAAATATCTAAAAATTATTTATTTTTTCATTATAAATATTAAAATAAAACTTTTTATAATTAAAATTTTCAATTAATTGATAAATTTACCCATTTTAGAAAAATTGAGAGAATTTTGGTAAATTTACCTAAATCTACATATATTAGGATCATGTCTCATCGTTGCTGTGCTCACTTTTTTCTTATCCATAATTTGACTCATTTTTTTGAAGTTGGAAAATTAATTAATTTAAAAATATAAGGACAAATACAGATTAATATATATATATATATATATATATATATATATATATATATATATAATATTTCTTTTCTTTGTTTTATTATCCGTGGGCCTGTGTGGCAGTAAAGTGGTCCAAGGTTTGGTGAATGTCCTTATCCATCCCACAATGCTGCCACATATTTAATTCTTATGTTCTCCGAAACCGCTTAGATTCAGCCTTTGGTTTCACAAAGCCAGATTCGTTCTTGTTCCCAGTTTTACTCACCAACCACGACCACACGGTACCTAGGAATATACATTTCTCCTCCTTTCTATAAATAAGAGTTACCATCTTTATTTTATCGCCATCAACCAAAAGCACTTCTAAAACAAAGTTACATCTTAATAATTGTGATCATCATCATCATCATCACGCGATGAGTAGGGCAACGAGCAAGGCTTGGATTGCGGCTGCTAGTGTCGGAGCCGTGGAGGCTTTGAAGGACCAGTTGGGTGTGTGCAGGTGGAATCATGGTTTGAGGTGTGTTCAGCAGCATATGAAAAACCATGTCAGGTCCTTCTCTCAAGCAAAGAATGTTTCTTCTTCATCTGCAGTTGCTGCAAGCAAGCTAAAGGGTGAGAAGGCCAAGCAAGCTGAAGAGTCCTTCAGGACTGTCATGTACTTAAGCTGCTGGGGTCCCAATTGATCTAAAAACCACAGCATGCAGAGACAATTTTTTTAAATGTCACTGCCATTTGAAAAAACAAATATTGCTTTATGTAAATGAAGAGTATCGATGATGGATTGTTATGCTATCAATTACTCATATTCAATAATGAGATTGAGAGTGTCTGGTGTTTTGTATATCACTTTGTGTTTGATGAAAGGTTTTAACATTTTAAAGGTATTCATAGAAGCACTTCAAAATTACATATCCATGATATTTTCACATTAGTTGAGAAATTTCAACTAAGTCTATATAACTCAAATTATCTTTTATTTATGTTTGAAAAAAAAAAAAAGACACTAAACATCTATTTACATATCGAAATTGTTTGAGTAAAAATTGCACAATATTGGTTCAAATTACTTGTTACTTAGGTCATAATAATGGGATTCAACTAAATCGCTTGTTGATACATATTTACTAAAAAAAATGAAACCATAAAACATTAAAAGGAAAAAAATAATATTAATAATAAGGGATACTTCTAGCAAATAAATATATAAAATTAAATTCTAAATAAATAATCAATTTTATTTTGTAGCACAATAATATTCTTTTTTAGCAATTGAAATAGCAAAACAAAAACAAAATAATATCATACAAATTTTTAATATTAGAAAATTAAAAAAAAAAAGAGTGCAGAAGTTAGAAAACTATTTTATAAAAGATAAAAAATAATAAAAGATGAAAATAAAAATTATCCAAATTAAATTACAATTTAACAAGAAACATCAGCAAAGAAAAATAACATAAAAATATTTGAATTTGTAATTTGTTAATCATTGTGTCATTTGAACTTTAGTGTCAGTGATAGACTGAAAATTGAAAAGCATTAAAAAAAATGTCTCAAAATTTGTTATTAATTACTAATAAAACTCGTTTTAGAAAAAATATTCAAATCATTCTAATTATAACATCCATATTAATCAAGATATATAATTAAAATTTCTCCTAATTATATAATTAAAAATAATATTTAAACAGAAAATAAAAATAAATATGTTATTAATACGTGAAATTTATATGATAATATTTTGGTAGCAGATGCCTAGGCCATGTTTGGATTATTTAATTAATGTGTTGAAATAAGTAACAAGACAAACGGATTCATTCTGTTCCCAGAAACCAGGGTTGGTTTTACGAAAGATGTAAACCAGGTGCTTTTGTACGTTGTCTCTTTCTCAAGCCAGAATCTCCACGTGTAACCTAATCCTCACTCTGCAATGCAATGGCACGTGTATCACATAGACAAGTGGCTCTGAAAACTGCAACAGAACACTGAGCAATTAAAAACCATTACTTTATTTAAAAAATGGCATCTTTTTCAGTCACCGACTTCTGCATTCCTATATATGAGTACCCTTCACTCCAATATTTCATCAAGCTAAAACTTCTGCGAGTATTGTTCTGATACATACTGAGTTACACTACTGTTAACTTCAGGTTCTCAAGAATATTGAGAGGATCACTGTAAGATCTACTTCATTAGAAATGAGTGCACCCAAAAGAACTTGGACTGTGGCTGTTACTGTTGGAGTTGTGGAGACTTTGAAGGACCAGGGTCTCTGCAGATGGAATTCTGGTTTCAAGTCAGCTCAGCAAAGCGTGAAAAGCCATGTTAGATCGTTGTCACAGGCAAAGAAACTTTCTTCTGCATCTTCAGCTATGGTTTCTGGCAGAATGCATGAAGAGAAGGCTGAAGAATCCTTGAGGAGTGTCATGTACTTGAGTTGCTGGGGTCCCAACTGAAGAAAGAGAAAGACAATCTTTTCTTTGAATGTACACCATGAAGAAATTGTGCCACGATCGAGAAGGAGATTTCTCTTGCCATGTTTGGCTTGTATTCATCAATATGTATATTATTATTGTTATTTGTTCATTGTGACAGGTTTATGTAATCACGATGAATGTCAATTGAGTGAAATTTCAACAACCTTGATAGTTTCCCTTTTCAGATTTACTCTTCTTATTTTTTTAATCATTTTCCCAATCTTACCAGTAGCATTATTTAAAAGGAGAGACAACCCAATTAATAATTTGTAACTCTTTTAATTGAAGAGAAAGAAAGCTCATTTAGTATTCATGCACGAACCATATATGATTCTGCGACAATATATATTTTATTGAATCGGTGACGATATAAAATTCTTTCTCAAAGCTAAAATATTATAGCTATTTCTATTATATTACTTTTATTAACTTATCAAATTTTTTTACACAGATTATTATATTGAACAAAACTATTATACAACTAAAATTTCTCAGGTGAACAATATGAAATTACAAAAATCTATTTGATTTGTAAGAATTGCCAGTGTTATATGTAAAGATCTCATTTTTATTTTACTCGGTGCTACTAAGTAATGCAGGCATAAAGGGTTTTTTTACAAAAAATAGATTTAACTTTTCAGTCTTATACCATGTTAAAAAATTAATAATAATAATAATAATAATCCTGATTTTGATTCTAACTATCAAACATAAACATAATCTCATACTATAATCTCATACTGATAAACATGTTGTAAACTGAATACGAAAGCGTACCTGAATTAGCTATAACGATGATGTCTTTGTAGAGCAATTAGCCATAACGATGATGTCTTTGTAGAGCACTATATTGATTTTATGGTCTTCCACCTGAAGAGCACCTGTATTTCCCTTTTGATTTTCTCTCTTGATGAGGATAAAAAGAAAGGAACGGGACTGATACTTATGTTCTGTGTGTGTGCTCCCAGAAGGGGACCACGACCCCTTAAAATAACTAGAATTAGGTTAATTACTTAAGTTTTAGTATTTTTGGCCCTTCATCAAATTAGAAATTTCTCAATGGTCTCTACACAATTTTATTTTCATGACATATGTCTTTAGTCAAAACTTTAATTTAGTCAGATCACTTTATTATTTGGCTTAATAAATAATGACCCTAACACATTTAAATTATGTATCATATATATATATTACCCAAATTTTGCCAACAATCTTCCACTGGTCACAAATATATATGTCCTTACAACCTTACAAATGTGTTAGACTTTATGAGCTAAAAATGTCATTATATTCCTTTAGCATATTCCAAAAGTCTTGTCCATTAATCATATCAGGATATAGAACCAAATCAGCTTTTCATTGCATCATCGCAACTAAAACCAACAATGATTACTCATCCTAATATAACCAAATGACATGGATTCATCATGAAATATGTAGCATGAAAAATTACGTGAAGGTGATCTGTACACGTCTATTTTCAACTGGTCCAAACTTTAACTTATCGAGATCAATATAATATTCTTAATGTACAAAGTGTAATGAATGAATGAAAAAACCGCATATCTATAGATAACAAAATATGTCCAAAAATCAATGTATACATATATGAAATTAAACATAAAACATAAAATATATGAAAGTGACTAACTCCCACTAAACCACAAATTCCTCAAACTGTAAAACACCCATGTGAGCAACATGTTCATGAAAGACCTTGGGCGGAAGTCCTTTAGTTAGAGGATATGCTATCATGGAATTTGTCCTTAAGTGTTCTATGAAAATCTGTCCACTTTGTACTCTTTCCTTAACAATACAGCTGATTTATTGTCACAATATAACTTAAGTAGTCTTTCAATGCCTTTCACAATTTGCAGCCCTGTGATAAAATTTCTCAGTCATATTCCATGATTTGATGTCTCATAGCATGTTACAAATTCTTGACATCCTACAAAATCTGAGTCAGAAAACCCAGTGATCTCCAACTGGTCTGACCTCCTATATGTGAGCATATAATCTTTTGTTCTCTTTAAATATCTTATGACTCTTTTTGTTGCTTTTCAATGGTCTATTCCTGGATTGCTTAAATATCTGCCTAGAACCCCAACTATATATGCTATGTCTGGATGCGTACATACTTGGGCATAGATCAAACTCCCTACAACTGATGCATAGGGAATCTTTGCATTTCCTCAATTTCCAAATTTCCTTTGGGCACTGATTGAGACTAAACTTGTGATACATACAATCATCAATAATATTCATCTTGAAGCCAAATGAGTTTCATACCTTCTGGTAATGGGACAAGTTCCCAATAACCTTATTGTCTTGCATGGACTTATATTTATCCTATTGCTTCAATCCACTTTTGAGAGTTAGAACCTTGTATAGTTTGACGGAAGTTAACTGGGTCATCTTCCATTATATCATTATTTTCCTCATGTTCATGAAGAAATACCATGTAATCATCCGAAATAGCATTTCTTCTTTCTCTAGTGGATCTCTGCAAAGTTATTAGCTCATGATGCATAGGTTCTTGAGGATCTTGAGTTTGTTCTTCTTGAACAACCAAATCATCTTGAGTAAGGGGTTCATCAACAATGCCTTGTGGAGGTTCCGAACTTACTTTATCAAAAGTAACTATTTGAATCGGTTCTGAAATTGTTACCGATTCTTCCTCCAAGATGAAGTTCTTAATCTTATTCTTCTCTCCAAACTCAATATCCTCAAAGAACGTAGCAGTTCCCGTCTCAAAAATTGTCTTTAATGTGGGATCATAAAATTTATATCCCCTGGATCTTTCAGCATAACCAATAAAATAACTACTTACTGTTCGGGAGTCCAATTTATTTTCATTTGGCTTATAAGACCTTGCCTCAGCTGGACAACCCCACACATGGAAATGCTTCAGACTAGGTTGTCGCCCAATCCAAAGCTCATAAGGTGTTTTTGTAGCTGCTTTAGTTGGTACTCTGTTTAGAATATAAGCTGTCGTATTTAGTGTTTCTCCCCAAAGTGATTCCAGTAAGGTGGAATGACAAATCATACTCTCTACCATATCTTTAAGAGTGTAACACAAGCTCAAATGTTACGATTTGATTGTGACCTGAGCACTTGTGCCATAATGCACCTGAATGAGTATTTTCAATTTTACGTTTAGTACCACGTGATTTTGTATTAAGGGTTTCATTATAGGTGGCCACAATATCAAGTAAATACTGATTATCATAAATCAAAAGTGAACCAGTTCCAACAATATCTGAATTAAAAGACAAACTGAACTTATTGTTTCCAAATGAACACAAATAACATAATTTGTCCAAATAAGAAACTGAAACCAAATTCCGTCAAAATGACAGCACAACAAAAGTGTCTTTCAAATCCAAATAAAAAACCAGTACTCAATAATAATTTAAAATGTCCTATAGCTTCCATCTCTACCGATTTGTCATCTCCAACATAAATCCATCTTTCAGAATCAATTGGCTTCCAGTAGTTTAGGCAACCCTTTCTTTTCATGCCAAGCATGATATTTATCACATTTCTTCTTTATGTGTCCAGTCTTATTGCAAAAGAAACATTTGTTTTCTTGAGTTTGTTTCTTTTGTTCTGGACCCTTAGCAACTTCTTTCTCGAGATCCTCTGATCTCTTTCTTTTGCCCTTAGCCTTGGAGGTGCTTGTAAAATGAGCAATTTCTGTCTTGTCTTACTTTAGTCTTTCCTCTTCTTATACGTAATGTGAAATGAGCTCATTAAGAGACCATTTATCCTTCTGACAGTTGTAAGATACCTTAAATTGATTAAACGTTGCAGGAAGAGAAATCAACACCAAATGAATGAGCAAGTCTTCTGAGAGTTCAAACTTTAGTGCCTTGAGTTTAAAAACAATATTAGACATGCTCATAATGTACTCCCTGATATTTCCTTTGCCTTGATATTTCATGGAGATCAAGTTCTGAAGAAGAGTGTTTGCCTCCGCCTTATCGCTTTTTGCAAAGTGCTGCTCAATTTCAGCAAGAAATTCTTTGGCACTTGTGATGTTTTTAAAAACAGTGCCCCTAAACACCTCCGGGATGTCGCGCTTAATGATCATTAGACTCATGCGATTTGAGCGATCCCACTTCTCATAATCTCTTTTCTGTTCAGAGGTACTTGAATCCGTAGGAGTAGGGGGTTGCTTAGTCCTTAACGCAAGATCCATATCCATGCAACCAAGAATAATATCAATGTTCTCTTTCCAGTCCTTAAAATTTGTTCCATTGAGGACCGGAACAGAATTTAATTTGGCAGATACAGAAGCAATTGTAGCTGAATTTAGAACACGAGAAATAAACTAATTATGTTCACATTATATAAAAAATAAATAATATATATTCAAATAGTGGTTTAACCCATCTCAAGATACCCAATGCACCATCAATATCAAGTCTTTGGACAATAATATTAACTGCTAGAGGTATCTTGTTGTAATAATCAAACATTGACAATAAAGCACGTCCAACAACAAACCAGTCTTTGGATTGATTTATCATCGACAAAGCAAATCCTTATAATTATCACATGTTTATCATTACAAGTGTGTATGCAATTCGGTCAAATATTAATCTTCCTTTGGGCCGACTAATACTCACATAAATATACACAAACACTAACATTCAATATTTTTCATGAACTGCCCAATTCAAGAGAAGTTACTTTGGTGACTTCTTGACTCAATTTGCTCACAAAAAATATTAAACTACCAAAAATTGAATATTTTATTTATATAACAAAACCAAATATTTAATATTTGCAAACTAATTCAAAAGAGAATCATCTCATTAGAATTCTACTAAGGATGAACACCTCCCTAAAATCTCATTAGGGATGAACACCTCATTTGAATAAATCAAAGGATGAAAAAAATGCCTCATTTTCCACCAATACATAAAGGATGAACATCTCCCTAAAATCACACTAGGGATGAAACGAGAGATAGTTCTGAGTCTCTTTAGCATACTGCTCTAAACCCTAAAAGGGAATTAAACAATAATCACTCAAACCCTAATTTAACATCAAATTTTTCTAAAGGCAATAAAATAAGAACAGTCACACTTGTGGAAACATTCACCATTTACCTAAGATTCTCTGTGTTGGGAACTCCACAAACACCACCCCCAATTCCAAACCCATAAAATTAAATAAAAACAAAAGATTCAAAAAAGAACAGAGAACCTAATACAAGAAAAATTGAAATTTGAAACACTGTTTCTTTCTCAATAAAACTTGAAACTTAAATTGAAACAAAAGGGAAAAACGAAGAAGAAGAAGAATCCATAGCTTCCTCCACGGTTCCATCAACAAGTAGAATCAGATTGGGGATGTTACACCCAAATTTAAATTTTAAGGTTCACGAAAATTAGAGATTATTCTCCACTTAGGGTTCATAAAATTGGGTAATTTGAATTGTTTAAAACAAAATTAATCCTAATTTTCATAATTAGGGTTTTATAAATTAAATAGACATGAATCAAATATGGGCGACTCTGATACCAATTGTTGGAAAATTAATAATAATAATAATCCTGATTTTGATTCTAACGATCAAACATAAACATAATCTCATACTGATAAACATGTTGTAAACTGAATGCGAAAGCATACCTGAATTAGCCATAACGATGATGTCTTTGTAGAGCACTATATTGATCTTATGGTCTTCCACCTGAAGAATACTTGTATTTCCCTCTTGATTTTCTCTCTTGATGGGGATAGAAAGAAAGGAACGAGACTGATACTTACGTTCTGTGTGTGTGCTCCCAGAAGGGGACCACGACCCCTTAAAATAACCAGAATTAGGTTAATTACTTAAGTTTTAGTATTTCCAATTTGGCCCCTCATCAAATTAGAAATTGCTCAATGGTCTCTACACAATTTTATTTTCATGACATATGCCTTTAGCCAAAACTTTAATTTAGTCAGATCACTTTATTATTTGGCTTAATAAATAATGATCCTAACACATTTAAATTATGTATCGTATATATACATGACCCAAATTTTGCCAACAATCTCCCACTGGTCACAAATATATATGTTCTTACAACCTTACAAATGTGTTAGACTTTATGAGCTCAAAATGTCATTATATTCCTTTAGCATACTCCAAAAGTCCTGTCCATTAATCATATCAGGATATAGAACCAAACCAGCTTTTCATTGCATCATCGCAACTAAAACCAACAATGATTACTCATCCTAACATAACCAAATGACATGGATTCATCATGAAATGTGTAGCATGAAAAATTACGTGAAGGTGATCTGTACACATCTATTTTCAACTGGTCCAAATTTTAACTTATCGAGATCAATATAATATCCTTAATGTACAAAGTGTATATGAATGAATGAAAAAACCGCATATCTATAGATAACCAAATATGTCCAAAAATCAATGTATACATATATGAAATTAAACATAGAACATAAAATATATAAAAGTGACTAACTCCCACTAAACCACAAATTCCCCAAACTGTAAAACACCCATGTGAGCAACATGCTCATGAAAGACCTTGGACGGAAGTCCTTTAGTTAGATGATATGCTATCATGGAGTTTATCTTTAAGTGTTCTATGAAAATTTGTCCACTTTGTACTCTTTCCTTAACAATACAAGTTGATTTATTGTCACAATATAACTTAAGTAGTCTTTCAATATCTTTTTTTATTATTATTATTGCAGCGTGTTCCGAATATCAAATGGTTTCAATTTATAAAATATATATTAAAAATTAATAAATTATACAAAATCTAAGTGATTTTAAATACTTTTTCATAAAATTAATTGTCAATGCATTCTTTTTAAAATAATTTTATAATTACAACAAATACAAATTACCTTGTTTCTAATTAAAAAAATTCAATAAATTATTCTATATAAAAAAGGATTAAAACTGTTTTATTATAGATTTTAAATTTATATCTAATTAAAACCTGTAAAACTCACTTATAAAATGAAAATTATGTGGAAATGAGACTTGAATTTTTCCTAACACTAATGAACTTTATGCATAAATAATATGGCTTTTATTTAAGGCAATAATTTTGATTATATTTTTATTTAATATAAAACTTTTAATATACGATGAAAATTAAATTGAGTGTTATATTTTTTGTAATAAAAATATATTCAAATTTAATTTGTCTTAAAAAATGATGTCATGTTACATAGATGTGAAATGTTGAAAAGAAGTGGCAAATGATTGCTGAGAGTGCAGAATGAATCAGACCAACTGTAAAGCGCGGGAATCCATGGCATCAGCAAACCGGACCTCAAACACACAAATCAAATGCTCAAAATTGGCAAGATTGAGTCCGAACCCCAATTGGTCATTCCATTCCATCACAGTAAAATTCATGCCCCCATCTCTGGTACCAGATTGTCTCGCTCGTAAAGGTACTTTTACCAGTACGCGGTAATCACACGTTCTCGACAAAACAAGAAAAAAGGTTGCAAATCAAACACAGCAAAACTCACCCGAATGTAGCATTCAAAGCCTTGGCCTTTTCTTGGACAGACTGAAAACTTTCAGTGCTTCTAGCAACAGACACACCTCACGTAGTATTTCTGCCAGAACTGCCAAATCTAACTTCATGCCCCTCACTCACTGAACCGAAAGCTTGAAACTTTGCGGACATTTCTCAGACCCAGTTGCCGGAAGTGGCGGTTCCCGGTGGGTTGGTGGGAATGGAGGTGGAGAGTGAAAAGTCAGGGTCTGATGGGAAGGTTTGGAGATTTTGTAAAATGCCATTTTGGCAAACAACTCATATTCCTTCTTTTTCTTCATCTTCTTCATCTTCCGTTTCTTACAACATGCACAATGTGCATCAACAAAATCAGAATACTCTTCAATCTGTTGATAGATCCGGTCAGCATTATTCAACAACAGTCTCGTCTGTGGCAAAGTCTCTTCTCCCTAGAAAGAGGAGGCTCCGTCTTGATCCAACCAACAAGCTCTACTTTCCCTGTAGGTGTATCTTGAAACTTGTTTTTGGTCATGGGACTTTTTTGGGAGGATTATTATAATAATCCTTCTGATATATCTTTCCAATATTTTATAAAGTATCAAATGAGAAAGGAAATATATTTAATATCTTGGACACATAAAAAACTGTATTATACTTACCACAGAAAGGAAGCTGAGGATTTATATATAAGAAGATTTAGAAGTATTCTTTTGTGCGTTCGCGTGTGTGTGTGTTGAATTTCTTCTGAAATTAATGGTTTGTTTTGATTGCTTGATCTGGATATCTTTGTTTTCATTCTATAGCCTTGTGAATGGACTGCTCTATGCATAGTTATCATGCCTAACGTTTACATTTGTGCATTCTGTTTTTATTTTTATTTACCTTGCTTTATGTTTTGCTACATTTTAAGATGAGCTATTTTTTAATAGGTGGAATCAAGAAGATGATTTAATTGATTTGTTTGTAGTGGATGTTATCCTTGCTGATTCCTTGTGGCTTAATTTTGATTTTGAAGATGAACCTGGTAAGCAAGTTAGGAGTGCAATCGCAATTAAAAACACTTGCAAGTCTCATGTAGCTTTTAAGGTGTGGTTTCTGATTTTCTCTAACCGTCATTTTTTGTTCAGAAATTATGTATTACACAACATTATCATCATGTTACTCCGTATAATAAATTGGCGAATAACTCTGTCATTCATGATATTCGACATCAGATATAGGAAAATATAAGTTTTGGTCTCTACACATGCAGAGACGTTGTTTTGGTAAATTACTATATAGTAACTAGGTGATAGGAAATGCAATATGTTGATCATGACCATCTTCATATTGGGTTTCATCGCATATATCTATAGGATGATATAGACACTGATACTTTTGTACACTGCCTTTTTCTTTTGTTTCCTATGTCTATCCACTTTTTAGATTACTACTAATGGTGATATTTTCTTTTTTCTTAGTTTCAAACAACAGCACCCAAGAGTTGTTATATGCGTCCTCCAGGTGGTATTCTAGCCCCTGGTGAAAGTATAGTTGCCACTGGTAATTTGTGCTATTAAACTCATGTTAAGTAACATGCCCAAATGCTTAGAAATTGATGGTTCCTCTTGCAACTGTCTTTGTTTTGCAGTATTCAAGTTTGTGGAGCCACCGGAGAACAATGAAAAACCACTTGATCAGAAAAGCAAGGTTAAGTTCAAAATCATGAGCCTAAAAGTGCAAGGTGAAATTGACTATGTACCGGAACTGGTAATTTACTAGTGTTCCTTTTGAGGATAAATCTACCATCATCATCATCATCATTATCTTAATTTTCATTTATATCTTAGCTTGTTTATATAAGGATAAGTTGAAACCTTCTTTCTGTTCGTTAGCCAATTAAAGTGTTCTTGATGGTGTATATGTCTTAAAATCAGTTTTTTTGTGTGTGTGTGTGTGTTAAAAACCTGAAGATGTTAGGTTAACCAAAGATGTTGTTCAAGAAAATTGTATTCCCTGTGAGTACTGTTGAATTTCTTTTGATAATTTTTGCTTATAAATCTTCAAAGATTCTTCATTTTGTACAAATGGGAATTTGGTATGTGTTGGTTGTTGGAAATAAAGGAGGTTCTGGAACCTTTGTGCATATCCATGACCTGTCTTGCTTTCTTTCTGGAGAATGTGGGTGTAGCTTATTATTTGCTGTCTCCACATCTAAGATACTTTCGTGAGGCATGAACGGTATTGTTACATGTGTCACATTCTAGTATACATATGCCTGAACATTACTGATTCTTTTCACACAAGTAATGTCGGAACTGAATTTTTTATGAACTGCCTTCTCCAGTAAGTCACTCTTGGTGCATTTTATTTAAGGTCAGTACTTAAGGTTTTGAAAGTAAAATATTTTGTGAAAACACATTTTGTTACTAGCATTGCAACTTTTGATATGTTGTACACAACCTACTTACATTGTAATTGTCAACTTAAAGGTAAATACATTTCAAAAAGCCTCAAGCTGATTGCAAGTCTTAACAAAATCATTTTTCATAATTCATCTTTGACAGGTGTAACTTGCAACGCATTGACAAATAAGCCAAGTCTATTATGTTTCAAATATGTTACATTGAACATTTACAATTTCTTGAACAAACAGAGGATGCATTCAGTACCCAGAGAAAATTGGAATTTAACATGTAAATGTCACATAATTTTTCCTACAGTTTGATGAGCAAAGAGAGCAAGTGGCAACAGAGCAAATTCTGCGGGTTATTTTTGTGGACCTTGAGAGGCCTAGTCCTGTAAGACTACATATCTCAAACATGACATATGACCTCAACCATTTTATTATTTGCAGTTATAATTGAAAGATGTTGTTTCTATAAGGTACTGGATAAGCTCAAACGGATGTTGGCTGAGGCTGATGCTGTAGTTGAAGTGCGAAGAAAACCGCCGGAGGAGAAAGGTACCGGAGTTGCTGGGGAAGGTCTTGTTATAGATGAATGGGTTAGACACTCTTCTTGCCACATTCTTTTGTTTCAGTAAATAATATATACACACTTCCAGTATAAAGATTTCATTTTTTCTTACTATCATCCACTAACAAATTATCATATATGATAAGTTTGTTGACTTTTAAAATGACTATTTCAAAAGTCATATCTACCATGGCTTTTGATTATTTGAGAATGTAAAATTGTTTATACTAATAATGCATAAATATTAACTCTTTATTTATATTGAATGTTATCCTTTCATTCTTCTCTTATTCTGCACCCTTTCTCCTTGTGTAGAAAGAAAGAAGAGAAAAATACTTGGCCCAACAGCAAGTCCAAGGTGTTGATTCAGTGTAAAGTGTTTCTTTCCTCCTTTTCTTGGGTCAAGCTCTTAATTGTATGCTCTGAAATTGAATTCCAGACTCACTGATCTTGTCTCTCATAAGTGGCTGAGTCACCTAGAAAATTGCTATGAAGCAAATAATGAAATCCTTTCTTTTTCTTTTTCAATAATGCTTGTGATGTTGTTATATGCGAGTGAATACTTAATTGTACTTTTACATCATCATCTATAATCTGTATATAGCTGGTTTGTTTTAGAAGTATGTGGAGTATTCGGTCTTTAGCATGTTTCTTTCTCGTCAATAAAATAGTATTGACATCGATAAGCCATTAGTTGTTTATATTTATTAATCAGGTGAGAGAGTAAACAAAGTTGGTAGCATTCATGGCGGCTATAACTTATAAGATTATAATCTCCTTATTCTTTGTTTATTAGTTGGTCTAAAATAGTAAGGCTTCTTTTAAGCAATATATACAAAGCTTCATCAGTTGGAGATCAAATGAATTAAGAGATCTTATACTTCTTTTTTATTAAACAAAGAGGCTAGTGGTTTCAAGCAGTCAGGAAAATTAAACAATAAATAATTAGTTTGCAAGTCACTCTCTTTGTATATCTTTTTTAAGGGCATGTCACTATATTAGTTGGGGACAGTGGAAGACGCATTTGAAATGATCTTCTATTTCTCCTTTGATTTGTTATACTTTTTTGGTACATGATCTGATTATTCTAATATTGCAACATTCCAGAAATAGAAATGCTTGGCTTTTATCAGAATGTTTGCCTTTGCCTTTGAATCCAAACGGATCCACTAAAGCAGCTTCTGCATATTGTAGATTTTATGTATGGTGATAGAGTTATATGATTCACAGTTATTAATTATTTTTCAAACACACATCATCATCACTGTTAATCAATGTATATAAACCTTTATCACTTTGAGATTGAGTCAAGTCAGGGATTCTACAATCTTTTGTTTTTGTGAAAAGAATGAGTCAGGATATCAATAATTAGCTATCAGTCACTGTCATTTTATATATGTATATACTCAGGGTGTGTCATTATATATCTTTAATATAGTATTAAGATGTTGATTTAACATATAATGTAGTCGCTCAAGATCCACAAAACAAGTGGGTAGGTCCACACTTAATAAAAGAGCATATCTCCTTTTTGTAAAGTGCAATATTTTAAGTGTCTATTATCAGAGCATATCATGAGGTTAAACTGGGGTTACCATTATTGCTGATTGTGTAGCAGCTATGCCATGTAAAGCAGAGAGTATTAGATGTTATAAAAGATTAAAAATTATTGGTGGTGGTGTTATTAAGCAACTTAGAATGTTAATTGCTTTTGTTGAATACCGTGGAAAAAAAATATTATTGAGATGAGAAGTTCTTGTTTATGACAATCAATATTGGCAAGTAGATTGATACTCCTCAACTAACATGATAAAAAAAATCGAGCAAATAATTGAGATTTTTACTCCTATTATGTTGTTAAATGTGAAAATCTATTAATCTAACAAATAAGGTCATAACAATTTTATGAAAATTTGATGTTAAAAATAATATAAATTGTAACAAAGCAAAAGCTGCAGGTTTTGGATTATCGATTGGATTAACGAAATAAAAGACAAGGAATTGATTCGTTCTCAAATCATAAATAATGTAGGTTGAAATGCATTGCAAAAGAAATAGGTCATGTTCATCCTCTACAAAGCAAAACAACGTGCTTTCCTACAATTCTAGTGGCTTCATACACAGATTTTGGACCAAAAAAAAAGTGTTATACTAACGTCTTCTCTGCATATGATTGCATTGACTGATAAGTGATTATGGTGACCACCAACTTGCGCTTTATCTCAACGTGTTCATCCAAGTACAAACGAAACTAGCAACTTTTACAACATTAGGTTGCAAGGTTCATGTTACAACTTCAAAGTTTGGATCCTAAGCTTAAGTTACTTTAAATATTTAGAGAAATAGTTTTATTATTTCTATAATATTCAATTTAGATAGGATTTTTTTAAGTTTTATAAAAAAAATGTTAATTTAACCAAATTCTCTTTATTTAGTTTTTTGTTTGAGAAAAAAACAACAAAACTCTTCTTTCAAACTATAATCCAAGAGTGCTGTAAAGTATAAACGTGTAAAGGTTAAAGGTGCTAAAAGAAGCAGTAAAAAATTGACAAGTATTGGATCATAACTGCACGTGATTCCTGACCTCGGCCCATAACTATTGGATCATCGTACGGTGGGCCCATTATCCGAGAAAGCAAGAAACAAGAACGTGTCACAGCCACAGATGATGGCATAACACGTATACATCGAATGAATAAGAAAAGGGCGAAAAAGAATGGGCCTGGGATGAAAGGACAAAACTGCCCCTGCAGAAAACAACAATTCTTCCTGGACCAGAGTCTCGAAAACGGACAAAGGGTGGGACCCACTAGTGGTGAAAAATTGAAGAGAGAGAGAAAATAAGGATAAAGAAAGAAAGGGACATTAATGTGTTAGAAGAAGAGGTGAGTCATGGGTGACAACTATGTCTCTTTCGGATAAGTCCACCACCTGTTTCCTGGAACCACCACTCTTATCAATCACTAAATACAAAGACTATGTCTCACCATTATATTAAATACAAGCCTTAAACTTAATTAAGGTTTATAAAATAAAAGATTAATTGTAATACTTGTTTAAGGAATGGAGTAGAGTATCACGCAATCTAACTAGTAACTACGTGTATTTTGTGTATTGTAAAATACCAATACTGTTAAAGCAGACTTAAAAATGATACACCAAATCTCTAATACGTATTAATTAGTAATTAAGAAAGATGAATTATGTTTAAGTGGAGAATGGGCCCCACCAGAAATGAGTACTTTACCCAAAATCATATCCCAAGTGGTTCTCGTTTCTTCTATAAATTCCCTCGTTCTCATCTCTTTTATTTCACTACTAACGTTTCTCTGAGCTTTGTTGTGTTGTACGTTGCAAACGGAAGAAGGAAAACATAAAAAATAAAAACGGAGAACAGAAAGATGAGTTATTTGAACCGTGTTTGGATGGCGGCCACGGTGGCGGTGGCCCAGGGTCACACCGATCCCGGCCACAAGTGCAAGACGGCGCTTAACTCCATCCACCAAAACCGCAGCCGCCTCTTCTCTGGCGGAGCCCTGTCGGAGCTGCGCCCTTTGTCCGGTGTTGTGAGATCTGACATGGCTGGCCCCGTGACGGGGAGCTCCGACGTGGAGAATAGGGTGGCGCAAGCCGACGATTCTCTGAGGAAAGTGATGTACTTGAGTTGCTGGGGCCAGGGCTGAGCACGCGTGGCGGTGACAACGGTGGAGATTAAAGTGGTCGCCGGGAGAAGTGACCCTGGCCTTGTTACCGGGTCGGGTTTGGATCTGAGTTGACCTGACCGAGTCAGTGAGATGACTCGGTTGGAGAGAAGAACTTGGAACGATGTGATGTTGTATATAAAATAGTTATGTACAGAAGATAATGGGTTTTTCCCACTTTCGAGTGGATGTGATGATGAGATCTGAATCATTAATAGTGATACCTAAAATTAGACAAACTCTACTTCCTTTCCATTATCATCAACTTTGGGTTTAATTTAACTGTATATCTTTGAATCATAATGATGCCCTTAACCATTATGATTGTTTAAGGCTTAAACTCTCTCAACCTGAAGATTTAAGGATATTAAGGTTTGAATTTTTGTAAAAGGATATTTTTCCGAAGTATATTTGAAAATCAGAGGACAGTGGTTAAGTTGAAGAAAGGTTGATGTAGCAAAATTTGAGCACGCATCTGCTTATAGAATCAAAACAAATTCAAGAACAGCAGATTTTGAGAAATGATTAATGATTGTAAATTGTAGACAACCGTAAGATTTGGGGAAGACGGTATTCTAATTCTCGCATCAATTGAAACAAGATTAATAACTTAATGATGATTGATCAATTGGTATTTTAAGGCTAGGTGCTGGCAGGGTCTGACTGACTTTTTTTATTAAGCTCGATTTTGGTAAAGCGAAAGTGAGTACAAATAAAAGGTGCTTTCGATCTTGTTCTTTAATTAAAATTGACGTTACAAATTAATAATTGGTGTATTAAGGCGACATTGTATTTTACTTGAAGAGTAGTACCAAACTTTTTCATATTTAGCTTGTATTATGTTATGAATGGAAGTTCACTCAATAGATAAAAAATTGAATAAACTTTCGAGTATGCTTTCTAGTCACAAAAATGGATGCAACCGTGTGTTACAGTAGTAAGGTACAGTGTTTACACTTTACAGAGGGGAGTGGGGTAAACTTTTTGGAATCAGAAAATTAGAGAGCCAACAGCATAACAAAAAGGAAACAGAATGTAAATGGAAAAAAAAATAAGGATTCAGACATTCACAACCAAACACACTGCAAGGTACTGGGGCAATCAATGGTCCTGTAGTGACTAGCAATGTTATTCACAGAGAGGAAGCCTTTTACAACTTAAGTAGATGCAGGTAACGAGATATTTCTCTGGTTCTGGTTTCCAGCGCTTGGTTTTATCTCCCATGATAGTAGCACAAGTTGCTCTTCGTCGGGATGGATAAAAGGCAATGAAATCTCACGGATCATCAGGTCGCCACAAAATGGGCATTCACTAGCTATTGCATCATCCAGTTGTGACCGGAGCTGCACATAATTTGACATCAGTACATAAGGTTATTCAGCGTAGTTCAACTGCATCAATGTACAAGCATTTAACACCCCAATGTAAAGTTCACCGAGATGCTAACGCACAAGTGTTTTTTTTTTTTTTTACTTTTTCATGCCTAATGAACTTGGTAAGTATAGATAAGTAGCTTAAAGAATTTCCAGCGGCAGCAAAGTATATGTCAAAGACCTATATGAATTATTACATGCTAATGCAAATTACGATGGATATTTAAAGCTCAAAGTTGACACCAATCACAGCCCATTGAAATAGTAATGGTAGAAGAAGAAAGGGGATTTGAAGCTTAAATTTGAATGCAAGAAAAATGTAATGTTGAGCAATAACACGAGCATGAATGAAAGTTCAGGACAAACCTTGTCTGCGGTGCTCATGTTAGGAATGGACTCTTCTGGAGAAAGGGTGCCATTGGATTCTCTCCTTGTTTCACTGCCCATCAAAGTAAGTTGCTTCTGCAGATCCAGTATATACTCAGCCTGCAACATTTTCCCAGTAGATTTAATCTTAGTAATAAGAATATGCTGGTTTGAGGTGGGGGGCAACATTTTTGACGGCATGCAAACAAGGTCATGACAATTATAACAGAACTAGAGAATGAAATTTATGAATCAACCTCTTTAGGATGTAAAACTGACGATATTGTCAATTATGACCACTGTATTAACCCATATTTAAGGGTTCAAACAGCATTTTTGTGCTACTAACGTATGAAACAATTAAGGAATTTTGTTTATCCCCTCTCAAAACTATCCAATTTTTTTCTATGTTAGACAGCTAAAGATCACAGATCTGATCAGATCACTGTATCCTTTCAGCTTTGTTAGATTGGCACTTCATACACGCATCAGTGTTCGACTAATCTGAAACAATAAACTTTCAGGTAGCATAATGTGAAGTAGTCAGCAATGAAATGAGATGGCAATTATGAGATAAAGGTATTTACCTGGGAATCAACTGTACAACGAGTCACATGGGCAATCAGGCATTGGGCGTGGAAGGCATGTCCACACGGGAAGATATAAAAGGGAGCCATTTGTCCTACTAACGTATAACCACGACCCATGCCGAACTCCCTCCCAGCACTTAGAATTTTTCGACGGCAAACCTAGGGAGTCAGATTAAAATAATTTCAAATGAGGGCATTAGTTCAGCAAACTAAATCAGAAAAACTAAAGCAGATTGATCTTAACATATCAGGAAGAGTGTTGAAGTATTTATTAGATTAAATGTATCTTGTTGGACATTTATGAGATTAGTTGTAGATCTAGTTCCTAGAATGCATCTGTTTATCTTCTCTAGGATTAATCATGTCTCTCTATTAATTGTATCTCTGAATCTGTATTTTTATCTCCTATAAATAAGAGAACACAAGAAGATGATTTCAGGCTCTCAAAATCAAAATCAGTTCTTTATTTTCTTTTTTCTATTTCAAGTTGGTATCAGAGCGGGTTCATCCCGCTCTGCCTGTCTCTGTTTTTTTCTGGCATTAATCGCCGTTCACCGCCGTCCGCCGCCGTCCGCCGCCGGTGTTGTCTTCTCCGGCGCCTTTTTCATCTCTGATACTTGGGTTTGGCTCGCCTCGAGGAGCGTGACCCAACCCCAGTGTTCGCTTCCTCTATCTCTGCCTCACGTGCCGCCACGCGCCACCCTCGTCCGCGACTTCCTCCGCGCGTGGGCCTCACGCGCCGCCCCTCTCGGTGGCTGTTTTGCTCCAGGCCACCTCTATCTGACTCGCCTCGTCGCCCTGGTGTCGGATCTGCACTTTGTTTTGTGTTCTCGGTCACAAAACGTGGTGGGTCTGCATTTTTCTCTCGCCTCTCTCGGTCCTCTCTCGACGGCACGGCTGGTGCCTTCTCGTTTCCTGGAAAATGTCGGGATGCGTATGCGTATCTTTTTCGGGACTCAGACTATAACCACGAGAAAAATTAAATGGGAAAAATTATTTGTCTTGGGCTTCCTCTGTTGAACTCTGGTTTCTAGGTCAAGGAGTTCATGATCATCTAGAAGAAGATGGAAGTACTATACCGACGAGACCAGGCTCCTCAATGGAAGAAAGCTGGATTATCAACTTTGTGCACTATTATGACAATCTGTTGAACCACATATTTTGAGCACTCTTCGAGCCTTCAAGACATGTAATTCTTTTTGGAAAAAGGCTCAAAATATCTTTGCTAACGATATTCAACGACTTTATGATTACGCTAATAGACTAGCCTCCCTTAAGCAAGAGGATAATTCCATGATGTCCTTTGTTCTTTGAAGCTCGGTCAGTTGTTGAAGAATTAAAAATGTTCCTGGAGGCGAGAATCATTAGAAGAAAGGAAGACGAAGGCTGGATAAATTCTATATGGTAATGATTCTTAGGGCTATGAATCCGAGTTTAATCATGTTAGAGACCGATTCTAGCTGGAGAAGAAGTTCCTTCTACGGAGAGTTTAATCACAAGGCTACTTCGTGTTCCTTCTATCAAAAGCAAAAACGAGTCGGGAACTTGCTGATTCTTCCGCCATGATTTACGCTCGTGGAAGAGGTAATCACGGCTCTAGAGGACATGGTGGGAAAGGACGTCCTCGGTGCTCTCATTGCAAAAGAATGGGACATACTAAGGAAAATTGCTTTGCTCTTCACGGCTTTCACGATAAGGCGGCTAATACCTCAAAATGCGAAGTTGATGAGCCCAAGTTCTCTCATGAAGAGTATCAAGAATATTTAAGGATGAAATCAACCAATTTGGCTCAAGCATCTACAACACCAAATTCGTCAACCGCTTGCATTTCTTAATCTGTGGAAAGTCAAAATCCATGGATTATTGACTCGAGTGCTTCGACCACATGTCCGGTAATACCTCTTTATTTTCCTCTCTTTCATTTCCTAAAACATCCCATCTCATATCTTTAGCTAATGGATCTAAAGTAGCCTCTAAAGGAATTGGTCAAGTATCCATCTCTTCTTCTTTAAACCTTCAAAATGTTCTTTGTGTTCCTTCTTTTCCATTCGGTCTTGTTTACGTAAGCCAATTAACCAAATCATTGAATTGCTCGGTAACCTTTAATGCCAATTGTTTTGTTATCCGAGGAACGTGAGTGCGGGTCGATTGATTGGAGAAGGACTTGAATCTGGAGGCTTATACTACCTTAGGACTAAGTCATTTGTATCTTGTGTTGCGTCTTTATCCCAAAGCTGTTACATGAGCGATTAGGGCATCCTCATTTAGCAAATTTGAAAAAAATGGTTCTCGAACTTGAGAACCTTCAAACTCTTGAATGTGAATCCTGTCAACTAGGGAAACATACCAGGTCATCCTTTCCAAATTATTACGAATCTAGATGTGATTACGCTTTTAGTATTGTTCATTCGGATATATGGGGACCTAGTCGTGTTTCATCTTTTGGTTTTAGATATTTTGTTACTTTTATTGATGGGTTTTCTAGATGTACTTGGGTTTATCTTATGAAAGATCGTTACGAATTATTGCCTATCTTTAAGTCTTTCCTTAATGAAATCAAAACTCAATTTGGAAAAGTAATCAAAGTTTTACGAAGTGATAATGCCAAAGAGTACTTTTCTAATGATTTTTCTAATGTCCTAAATTCTCAAGGCATTTTACATCGGTCCACGTGTCCTCACACCACAGCAAAATGGTATAGCAGAACGAAAAAATAGACATTTGGTTGAAGCTGCTCATACCTTATTCTTTGGGTGCCAATATGCCTATTCATCATTGGGGAGATGCTATTCTAAGCTGCATGCTTTCTCATTAATAGAATGTCATCTTCTTCTCTTGATAATAAAGTTCCACACTCTATTCTATTTCCAAAGGAACCAATTTTTCATGTTTCTCCTAGGGTATTTGGATGTATATGTTTTGTTCATGACATGTCTCCTGGCTTAGATAAACTCTTACCTAGAGCTATCAAATGTGTCTTCTTGGGGTATTCTCATCTTCGAAAAGGATATCGGTGTTATTCTCCTGAAACCAAGAGGTACTACATGTCCGCTAATGTCACCTTTTTTGAATCATCATCCTTCTTCCCTTATTCTATGCGGGATATTGATTACTGTCCAAAATGTGTTTCCTGTTCCCTTAGTTGAATCGAGTTGTACCTCCTATTTTCGACCAAAATACTCTAGAATCGGCATCACGGCCTATCATCACCTATCAGCGCGGGAACCAAGTGAACAATCCCATTCCCCAAGATGAGCCATCCATAACGGGTCCTTCACCATCATCCTCTAATACCACGGCTCCCGATAACGATGATTCCGGTTGGCCCATTGCCATTCGCAAAGGTACTCGTTCTACTCGTAATCCTCATCCCATTTACAATTTTCTTAGTTATCATAGATTGTCTCCTTCCTATTGTTCTTTTATTTCCTCTGTCTCCTCTATTACAATTCCCAAAAATGTGGTCGAAGCGCTTGATCATCCTGGATGGCGACAAGCCATGATTTACGAAATGCGAGGCTCTTGATCACGACAAAACTTGGGAGCTTGTTCCTCTCCCTTCGGGAAAGAAAACGAGTTGGTTGTCGTTGGATCTATGCTATTAAAGTTGGGCCCAATGGTCGGGTTGATCGTCTTAAAGCAAGGTTAGTGGCTAAAGGATATTCTCAAATATATGGACTTGATTATTGTGATACTTTTTCTCCGGTAGCCAAAATGACCCTTGTCGCTTTGTTCCTTGCCATGGCCGCCATTCGTCATTGGCCTCTTCATCAATTGGATATTAAAAATGCTTTTTTGCACGGTGACTTAGAAGAAGAAGTTTACATGGAGCAACCTCCTGGATTTGTTGCTCGGGGGAGTACGGTTTGGTTTGTAAATTACGTCGATCCCTCTATGGCCTAAAACAATCTCCACGGGCTTGGTTTGGAAAATTCAGCTCTATTGTTCAAGCTTTTGGATTAAAACGCGGTGAAGCGAGATCATTCGGTGTTTTATTGTCACACTGCCCCTGGCAAACATGTTTATTTAATTGTGTACGTTGATGATATTGTCATCACGGGGAATGATCTTTGCTAAAATATCTCGGTTAAAAGAGCACTTGTGTAGTCATTTTCGAGACCAAGGATCTTGGAAATCTAAAATATTTCTTGGGTATTGAAGTAGCTCAATCAAGAGAAGGTATTGTCATCTCTCAAAGGAAGTATGCTCTAGATATTCTAAAAGAGACAGGTATGATTGATTGCAAACCTGTGGACGAGTCCTATGGATCCAAATTTGAAGTTAATGGCGGGACGGGGTGAAGTTTTCTCGACCCGAGAAAGATATAGAAGAGCTGGTTGGGAAACTTATTTATTTGACGATTACTAGACATGATTTGTCTTTTGCGGTTGGTGTTGTCGGCCAATTTATGCAAGCTCCTTGTGTGGATCATTGGAATGCTATCATTCGAATCTTAAGATACATTAAAAAAGCTCCGAGGACAAGGATTATTATATGAAGACAAGGGAAATACCCAAATTTTTGGGTGCTTGTGATCTTGGCTAGAGTTGGATCTCCTATGGATAGGCGTTCCACTACGAGGCTATTGTGTTTTCATTGGAGGAAATATCATTTCATGGAAAAGCAAAAAGCAAAACGTTGTTGCTCGATCCTCTGTTGAAAGTTGAATATAGGGCAATGGCGTCTCTTACTTGTGAACTTGTTTGGGTAAAACAATTCTTGCAAGAATTGAACTTACGTGAGATTCAATCTATGAAGATGTATTGTGATAATCAAGTTGCTCTTCACATTGCTTCCAACCCGAGTATTTCATGAGAGGACTAAGCATATTGAGATTGATTGTCATTTTATTCGGGAGAAATTGTTGACTAAAGAAATTTGTGCTGAGTTTGTTGGTTCCAATGAGCGACTTGCGAGATGCATTAACAAAATCTTTGAGAGGACCTCGAATGGAATTCATTTGTTCCAAGCTTGGTACATTCAATTTGTATGCTCCGGCTTGAGGGGAGTGTTGAAGTATTTATTAGATTAAATGTATCTTGTTGGACATTTATGAGATTAGTTGTAGATCTAGTTCCTAGAATGCATCTGTTTATCTTCTCTAGGATTAATCATGTCTCTCTATTAATTGTATCTACGAATCTGTATTTTTATCTCCTATAAATAAGAGAACACAAGAAGATGATTTCGAGGCTCTCAAAATCAGTTCTTTATTTTCTT